>PVKZ01003947.1:0-104845 GCA_004027375.1 Macroglossus sobrinus | reverse complement strand
GCCAGCCCCACCCAAGATGCTCGGGAGCCTCCCGCCCCGCCGCCCCCGCCGCCCCCGCCACCCCCACTCCCCCCTTATACCTCATGCACCCCGAAATCCTCAGTGCCTGCGCCCCCTGTGCCAGGCGCTAACAGCAGCAGCGAAGCCCCACCCCCGTTGCCCCCTAAGTCCCCCAGCTTCCAAGCGCAGCCACCGAAGCCTGGCGCGCAGGCCTTGCCGGCGCCGCCCGCCCCTCCGGGGCCACAGCCATTCCTGCAGAAGAAGAGGCCAGGCCGAGGCCCAGGTAAGCACGCTCGCTGTCCTGGGCCGGGGTGGCCAGGGCAGCGGATCGCTTGACCGCTGCCAGCAGTTATGGGGGCGGAAGGCCACCGGCAGCGGCAGCTCCTCGGAGCCGCTTGGGAACACCTTGGGAGGTCTTAGTTGGGGACCTGAGGTGAGAACAGACCTATTCAGTGAACCCTGTGAAGCACAGTGAAATCTCGTCGCATGGGACTTTCCCTTGGAGGTATTCTCGCTAGAGACAGGAAACCAAGAGTGTGGGAGCCTGGAAGACTTTTCCAAGGTCATGCAGGATCTCGCCATTACTAGCTGTGTGACCCTGGGCCCTCACTAGCCTCTCTGTGCTTCCTTCCCCTCATCTGTAAAATGGGAATAGCCATCGCTCCCTCTCAGGCAGTTGCTGGAACTGGGTCTGGCACCGGTGAGATCTAGCGGAGGGAGATTTGTTCTTGCCAGCCTGGTACAGACCCCAGATCTTCTCCCTGGGATGGAGGGGCTGTGCGTGCCATTCGTGTCTGAGCCAGCTCTCCCAGTCAGTTTTTTGGCTGAGTTATCACAGTCCGGCTGCCAGCAGGGATCTTCACCGGTCCTCAGGAGATGGGATTATCACACTGCCGTGTTTTTGGCAGATCCTCCAGCTGACTCAAAAAGCCAAGTGTCTGTATTCTCAGCCAAATATTAAGACTAATTCTTTCACCCATCCAGCAGCGACAACTTTGGATTGAGGACAGATGCTCTATGACTGTGATCTGTGGGTAGCGCAGTGGCTGCATTCACTTCTGGTGTCCTTCTGCGTGGAAATCACACCCACACATACACACACACACTCACACACACGCTCATCCACGCATGCAAACACCCATATCCACACACAGCCCTCAACACACATCTGCACTTATACACATATTCCTTCGTCTTTCAGAAATCTTTTGGTGTAGAAAGTCTGTTAAACGTATTTCTTTGCATTGACAATAATACAAGCTCACAGTAGAGCAAATAGATAGAAATTGCAATCGCCCATAATAACATCACCCAGAAGTAAAACTGTTGTATTTGGATGTCTCCTTCCTTTTTTTTCTGACTATATCTATATATTTACATTGTTAATACTATTTATATATACTTTTTTCTATTTTATTTGATATTACGTTGAAAACAAATTTGTCAGATCATTAAAATTTATAAGCACATTCATGTGATAATCAGTATATGCCATATTTATGGTATTAGATATAAAATTGATTTCATTTTTTTATTATCTAGAATATTGCAGGAAATATTTTCATAGCAATTGTAGTCTACATTTCGGATATTTTTTTAAAGATGGGTTCCCAGAGAGAATTCTTGGTACAAAGGGCAAGAATATTTGTAAGGCTCTTAGTTTCAAGAGACAAGGTTATAATCATTCTCTTCCTAATTGACTCGTCACCAGAAGAGTCAGCATTAGTACTGGTGAGCCCCTTCCGTCACTTGTGACTCTTAAATATTCATTGTGTGGTTCAAATAAACAAACAAAAAACAAAACACAAACAATGCTTTAGGTTTAGAGAGATCTAAGTTCAAATCCTGGTTTTCCCACTCACTCCTATGTAACCTCATACCAGTTTTTTTTTTTAATGTTCTTGAACCTCGCTCTTTTTTTACTTGACAAATGAAAATAATAACGCTTTTTGCATAGTATTATTACACATATGAAACGAGAAAATGTGCCTGAAGCTGTGCATGTGGCTGGGGCTAGGCAGTGTTATTTCCTTTCCTTCTCTCTTGTCAGGTAGAGGGCAGCTTTTCATCTAGAAGAGGGGTCAGCAGCCCCTTAACCCCTTTAGTGGGCTTGTGGGAGCCAGTGAATTCTAGTGGAGCCTGGTATCGAGGAAGGAAAGACCGGAAAGGGGAGAAAGGATGAGATTTTTTTTTTTGAAAAATTCGAAGCAGACTGTTTGTCCACCCACAGGCATAGACCTGTGTGCACACATCCGCCCACCTTACACCTGCGTTTGCTCACATTCAGGCTGTGGCTCCATCAGAAAGTGCAAGGCCCATGCCAGGAGCTGGGGAGGGAGCCTGGCAGCTTGGACCTGGGCACAGAGGGAGGTGCAGGGCGGTTCACACTCATATAGGAAGGCGGGACCGTCAGATGCCTCTATGGCGGCGGGCAGACAGGATGGGCTCCAGGCCCTGCCCCTCGGTGATTCTTACCCTCAGAGAATGCTGCCAGTTCTTGGGGGGCAACCCTAGCTCCTTGAGCTCTAAGCTGGATTTCTGGGCCTTGGTCCCATGAGCCTGGTGTGGACTGGGAATGTGACCAAGAGATGACAGATTTGAGGTACAGCTGAAGAGTGGGGAGTCGGGGACACAGCTGGGATGTGGGGAACTGGAGGGCAGGGGACCAGGGGCTGAGCAGATGGCTGGTGGGGTCTGGGCACTGCCCTTCTGCACTGGGACTGGAACCGAGGGGAGGGGAGGAGCCCTGACGGGGGCAGGTGACAGAGAACGGCTGGCCACGCGAGCGCCTTGGCCTGCGTTGGAGCAGTAAGCTCAAGGCCAGGCACAGAAGCTCGTCTGGCCTCTTACATCGTGTCTCTGGATGTGGAACCTGGTTTTCCACGAATAAAGCAAAGGTCATTTCTGCTCAGGCCAACTGCAGGGGAGAGAAAGGGGTTGTCATTGTGAGCATCTTAGCACAGATCGATCATAGCAGTGCAATTGTCATGTCATGAAGTGGCATCGGTAGAATACCTATCTGCACGGATGTGCCAAGACAGTGTCATCTATGGCCAAATGAGTCCTACAGAAAGGTACTAGCAAAAGAGAGTGTGCCTCCCATAGCGGTCACCAGGGAAGGTTTGGTGATGTAGCCGGGATTCGAACTTGGCCCCGGGAAGACAGGGTGGACTTGGATTGCCTGGAGGGAGAAACGAGGTCTGCGATGCAGGGGAACCAGTGTGAGCAGAACCTGGCAGCAGCGAGCCCCCAACAGCTCGTTCCTCTAGCCTCCCTCTGAGCCGGGCCTGGGGACAGTCCTTCCCTCTCGTAGGACGAGGACGCTGCAGTGGTTCCCCTTCTGTGGGCGGTGGCAGCTGATGACAGCATCATCACTAACAGCATCGCTGCGGCTCACAGTTACTGAGCCTTTGCTACATGCCGCTTGGCCTAACCCTCTCGACAACCCAGGGGGGTGTGTGTACCAGGATTATTCCCATCTGACAGACGAGGAAACAGAGGCACAAAAAGGTTGTGTCATTATCCCCGCGGGAGAACCCGGATTCAGTTCCAAGTAGGTTGGCTCCAGAGGCTGCCCTTTCACTCGCCCTGTCATGTGACAATCCAAAGATCTCAGTACCTCGCCTTTCGCAGAAGGTTAGTGCGCGCACCGTCCCCATGCCTGTATCCAAACACACTGTGGTCTTCTCTGTCAGGGACCAGCGGAGGGAAGCTGAATCCGCCCCCAGCACCACCTGCGAGATCACCCACCACAGAGCTTTCAAGCAAAAGCCAGCAGGCCCCAGCCTGGACCCCGACACAGCAGCCCGGGGGGCAGCTGCGGAACGGAAGCCTGCACATCATCGGTAAGCAGGACCACCACCGGCCGTGGCCGTCGGCTGCCAGCAAAGAACCGGTTTCCCCGGGCTCAGGGGTTTGCCAGCCAGTGGTGCTCTCATTGTAGGGTGCATGCTTTGCAGGAACAGGGGCTCACCGAGGCACAGAATAGCCTACAGGTCGTGTTAAACACAGGGTTTCTCTTGAGGTGTTCTGGGGTCCAGAACCCACTCTCCAACCTTCTGATGGAGCTTAGAGAGAGAGAAGAAAACCAGCTTTCAGATTCAGTGTGTGTGTGTGTGTGTGTGTTTCTGTCTGTCTGTCTGTCTCTCTCTCTCTCCATGGAGAAGTCCATGCATAAGGCTAAAAGGAGAGAGTGATTTAGACAGTTTAGATAAGGTGAGTGAATGAACGAAGGCCCAGCAGGCAGGGGGACAATTAGGGCAAAAATATGGAGATAGGAACAAAAGTCACCTGGGGTCAGGTGTGACCAGAAATTTTTGAATCCCTTTGTAAGTTGACCTACAACCAGATATAAAACTTAGATCATAAAGCAGGGACTCAGCTCATGAAAGGGCCACAAGCCCCCTCCCGTCTTCCACCAAGGGCTCAGGACAGAACCTGTTTGCTTTGGGAAGCCCAGGTCCCCAGCTGGACATAAGCTGTGCTCTTTGCCACCAGCCAGGCCGAGGACTCCTGTCCTGCCCGCCTCTCCCACCAAAGATGTCCCCAGGAGCTCAGGGGCGGGGGGCGTTCAGGCCACAGGGATTTTTCTGGTCGTTGGTTGCTGGCAGGTTCTGTCTTGGATGCTGAGCCCTGAATATCCCTGGCACTTCTGCTCCTCGTGGGGTGAAGTACACTGGGGTGGGCGGTGGGAGAATCTGTTGATTTCGCTTTCCCTGCTTCCCCTTGTCTCGGCGAAACAGTAACAGATGAGAACTAGACGGATGTCACGAAAATGCCTGCACTGGACACACACCCTGTGTGCTCCTGGAAAGAACCAAAACGTGGGTCGCCACGGCAACCAGACTGATTTTGCCATTTCTCGTGCGTGCAGATGACTTTGAGTCGAAATTCACATTCCATTCCGTGGAAGATTTCCCCCCTCCGGATGAATACAAACCAAGCCAGAAGGTTTACCCCAGCAAGATCCCCAGAAGTAAGTAGCAAAGTGCCATCCCTGTGAGACCCCCGGTCATCCCTGACCCTCTGCAATTTGGTGCTCGCGGATTGGCTGCGGGCTGTCTAGAGGATGACGTCATAACTTCACTGTCCTGTACAACCAGGATGCAGTGTGCTATTCATACTTCCGGAAGGTTCCGAACATTTATTTGTCCCAGACCCCAGGGATTCGTTCTGAGGCTTTTACAGAATACCAGAGTTGATTGTTTAGTGTCAGATTTGGGGGTGCCTGAATTTACATGTCCCTCCCCTCCTTGCGGCTTTTTGACTAGGGAGCTAAACACGCCAAGAAAATGGGATGCAGGAACTTTGCATTAATAGCTGGGAAAGAACCTGAAAACCCCCAATTTTATAACGGTGGCCGACAGTGAAACGGTGAAAGCCCTCAGGCCAGTCGTTCTAAACCTTGGCTACATATTAAAATGACCTAGAGCGGCGGTCCCCAACTGTTTTGGCACCAGGGACCGGTGCTCCAATGAGAATCTAATGCCTGATGGTCTGAGGTGGAGCTGAGGCAGTGATGCTAGCGCTGGGGAGCGGCTGCAGATACAGATGAAACTTCACTCGCTCACCTGCCGCTCACCTCCCGCTGTGTGGTCCAGTTCCATGCAAACATGGACCAGTACCAGTTTGCAGGCCAGGGTTTGGGGACCCCTGGCCTAGAGGACTTAAAATCTCAAAGACCAGGCTACACCTAGACCAACTAAATCAGAATACATGCATGGGACCAGGGTGTCGGTATTTTTGAAAGCTGCCAAGTAATTCCAATGTTTAGCCAAGACCGAACGTCTCAGCCCAATAAGAGCTGCTCTGCTTATGTGGCCAGGCCCCAAGAATGGCCTTCACTCGGCGACCCGTTCAGCTCCAAGGGTGGAGGAGGGAAGGGCCGGCCAGCCTGCCCCTCAGGCTGACAGGCCAGGGACGGCAAGTACTGCAGGGAAACAGGAAGTGAAGATAAACAAAGTGGGGTGTTGACCACGTGGCAGTGATGCTCCCTGTTTGTTAACGTGAGCCAATGCTCATCCGGATCTGAGCCAGTCCAAATGCGCAGGACTTGCTAAGAGGGGGACAGAGTCAATAACATGGGGCATCCCCAACCCTCATCCTAAGTAAGGCCCCCAATCCCAGACGCATGTGGACCAGCCGTGGAAAATCGTGTCTGGGATTAACCCAGGACTGGGCAGCGGGCTCCTTAGGCCTGTCCTTTCAGAGGGAGCTTGGCGAGGTGCCTTGGCAAGGGTCCAGCTTCCTGCAGAGCAGACCAGGGAGCTCAAGTCTGCTGTGTGCTCAGCTCACGGGCCTCCCAGGCTCAGCCGGGGCAGCTCTTCCCCCACAGACCTGTGGGGCTGCACATTTAGAGAGAAGTGACCTTGTGTGTTTGTTAAATAATCTATAAATACGACTTCTCTGAATTAAGAGAAAAAGAAAAACAAGAGAAGGATAAAGAAGACAGAGGGGAGACACCACCACCCATCCCCCTTCCCACGAGGTTTAAATAGACCGTGATGCGTGGGCGCCGGAGGAGATAGGTGACGCAGCAGGCTCCCATCCCTCCTCAGTTCAAGTTCAGCAGATGGGCATGGACCTCCCACGATGCACCAGGCTCCATGCTGGCCCCAGAGACGACAAGGTCTAAGAAACGAGGTCTCTACCATCACACACCTACTGGACACACTCCTGCAACAGAAGAAATTAGCTGCGTCGCCATGGCGTGTCTTAATCACTGATCCGTTTAAAGTGCTGAGGGCACCACAGTGGGCGTGAAGGTGGGTGGAGGGTGGGGACCTGGCCTGGGACAAGCCACGTTGGCTGCCAGTGGTGTTAGATTTGGTGGGGCAGAGCATCAGTAAAGAATACCCCTTCCCATCGTGTGAACTGTTCACAAGAGTCAGACAAAGGATGATCCAAGTGCCAGTGTTTTTACTGGAGGATAAGGCTCACGTGTACGTAATACCGAACTCCCTAATGCTGTGCCCCACAGTGGGGCTCGCGGACTCGCCCAGGCAGGGTGACTTACGGGGGAGGGGACCACGTTGGCCTTCCCCTGCAGCCACGGACCCCGCCCCAGGGGGGCCCAGGCTGGTCCCCCTCCTGAACGCACCAGAAAAGAGGCTTGAGAGAGTGGCCGGGACTTAGCCTGCAGGAGGTGCCTACGCATGAAAGTAAGAAAGTAAGAAGACGAGGAGATGTGTCTTCTAACGTGAAGGATTTTTTATCCCTTCTAAGGCTTGGGAACTCGAACCTAGAGGCAGAGATGGACTGTCAGTGACATACTAACCACCGCCAGGATCATGAGTCATACTGCTGTGGGCCTCCTAGGATGCGCCTGGCACTCTTCGAAGTGCTTTTCATACCTTGTCCTCAGTGCTTTGGAAGAACATTTACCCCTAGGAAATAGGAAGTCCCGAGAGAATCCATTACTGGCACGTTTGGGTTCATGTCCTTTTACTATGCGAAGGTTTGCAACTGGCCACCTCCATGCCACAGGCCCCAGACTGCAGCACGTGAATGGGGCCACTAGGCCCTTGGAGGCGTTTCAGCCAAGCCAGTGACCCCTGCCCCAAACCGGACGTCAGCAGGCCATGTGCTCTCTGCCACTGCTACTCAGGTCTGCTGTCTCAACATTTATAGACAAGCCATAAATAGATGGGCATGGCTAGCTTCCAAAAAAAGCTTTATTTACAAACACAGGTGCTGGCTGGATTCGGTCTGCCAGCCGTATTTTGCTGATCTCGGCCTTACACCGTTCCAGAAAAAGCAGATTTGTACACATCTCTTTTTGTCGTCCAGCCTCTCCCAGTAACGTGCTGTGGAGTCCTTCAGCCTTCCGACTCAGAACCCAGTCTTGTCCCTGAGAACAGAAGAAAATCCGTGCCCCACACAGCACGCCAGGAGGGCACCGCTGGCAATCTGTGCTGTGTTCCTCTCTCCAAGAAATGTTCAAATCGGTGTCCACACAACACAAAAAAAATAATCCCCCAACACTGAGGCAGGCGCAGTTAAAAAAAAAAAAAAGAAGTAGTAGTAAAAAGAAAACCTACTAAATAAACTCACATCCTATAGACCAAAAAGAGCACTTGCAATTTCAGAAATGAGATTTGGTTTTAGACTGATGTGGCATGGGCAGACAGAAAGTAGCTCCATCGCCTCCCAGCACAGTTAAATTAGCACGTTCCTGCATGTCTGCGAGCCACAGGGTAGAGCCCTGTTAATTTACGTTAGTGTGAGTCCATCCCGGGCCTGACCTGTCTGATTGCCTTTCTCCTGATGGTTTTCCTCCTGCTCAGCGCTGACCTGGTTCCCTACGATCAGAGTGTTGCCTGGTGCGGGAGACACCGTCGGCTCCGCAGGCTGAGCGTGTTTCCACGCTCTCTCTCGTAGCCCCTCTGGCCCTCTGCCGCCTCCCGCTTGCTTGCTCTCTCTCCTCCGGACACGCGCACGGCGCACAGATACCCTGACGCTTCTCTCTTTTCTTTTTTTTTTTTTAACTTTTTACTGTAGTTTAAAAAGACATAACACGAAATTTGCCAGCCACCTGCAACAAGTGGGCGAATAAGGCAGGGACGCCGGGTGGAATGCCGTGCGTCCATTTAAACAGCGCGGTTGAGCATTTGGGGACGGGAGAGCATGTGAACACTACCTCGAGAAGTAAAAACACGCAAAACAAAGCAAACCAGTACATGAAAAGCATATAACATAGAACCCACGGTTAATTTGCAGAAGAAATGATGTTGTCAATCTATAGGGAGAGGGAGAAGGAGAAGTTGACCAAATAAAGAGATGAGGCTAGAAATACAGAGGCCTTAAAGGGTTAAAAAGGGTGACACTCAATGGTAGAATGCTGGGTGATTTTTGTTTTTCTTATGCTTCACTGTTTTGTCCAAGTTTTCTGTAACAAATATATATTATTTTTAATAATCATTACAGCTAATTGGAAAATTCCAAATCATTGGGAGAGAGACCATGATCATCACCCCGGCCCCGGTCTGAGCACCTGTGGCGGGGGAAATAGGGCCCCGAGATCTGTAGGGTGACCCCTCCGAGTTCTCTACACGTGGGACGTGGCCGACGAAGGAGCGCCGGGCCCCTCACCCCAGCCGCAGCCGTGACCGTGGTGGGAAGGAGAGCAAAGGCCGGATATGCGATTTCTAAGCTTTAGGTCTGGCAGAGACTAGAATGATCATTTCCAGTGAAACCTGTCATTTCCCTCAGTTAGAGGCTAGTCTCGCCTCCAGTGTTAGGATGGGAGAGGCCTGTGAGGTCCTCCAGCCCAACTCCGTCACGTACAGCTGAAGAAGCAGAGGCAGAAGTCGAGTGTCGTGCCCCTGGTCACAGCTGGTGGCAACGCTGAGTCTCAGGCTGAGGTTCTTTGCTCCATGTCCAGTGTTGTCCACACCACACCTGCTGGCCCTTGACCTCAGGCCGTGTGGACTGGACCACGGAGAGGCCGTGCTGGCCCGGAGCTGATGCTCAGGTCTGCTTCTCCAAGGAGCCTGCCTTTCTAACCCGAGTTCCCAGCCCGGGGACTGTCCCTCAAAGCTGGGAGGAATTCTGGGAGACTCAGAGGGACCCAGCGCTGACAGCCAGCCACGTCTGCATCCTTCCCGGCCTTTCTCGAGCCCTGCAGGCTATGTCCTCTTATTGGTTGGCTACAAAATGGATTTTTTTTTTTTTCTGACATGAAAGTATCTCTGTGTCTTGGAAAAAAAAAGTACATGGCTGGCTAGGTTTACAAATGACAAAATATAAAGTCGGAAGCCAGCTTGCCCTCCGGCCTCCGCTCCTTCACTCCAAGCACATTCTTCGTGAAGCCCCACAGTTCAGAGGACTCGTGACATCAGGCCACCGTGCAGGTGGCGGCTCCTGCAGCACAGCGGTTAACACCCGGGGGCAGCAGCAGCCACGGTCACTCCAGCTGCTCTGAGTGCAGGAGACACATGTCACTGGGTACAGATGTAAACACATTTCTTGCTGCAACTTGTGGTACCCAAAGTTCAACAACCACTTGTTAGCAATTCTGAGATACTCTCGTGTGAGAAAACAGCCCAGTGAAGGAGTATTTCAACAGAACAGCTCTGAATTGTGAATTCTGGTTGCGTCTCATAAGGGACAGTCCTCTAAGGAGACACTTGGATTAAAAGTACCCTGAGTAACCCAGACCGACTCCTGGGTGGCCGCCCACTCCCGCAGCCATGAAATTTCTTTAACAAGACGTAGAGTTTTCCTTCCTGTTTTATGAAGAGACAGAGTTTCCTTCAGCTCTGCTCTTGTTTCCAGTGGTGTTTATTGAAAACGAGGCTGGGCTACGGGGAAGCCTGTCTCATTGTTCATGGTTCTCCACGGGGTGGGGGGATTCTGCTTCCCAGGGGACATTTGGTGCTGTCTAGAGATATTTCTATTGTTCTTACAACAACAGATGATCTGGGTTACAGATGAGCTACTGACTTGAGGTAGGTAGAGGCCAGGGATGCTTCTCAGCAGCCTGCAGCTCGCAGGTGGCCCCCTCAGCAAACAATCGGTTAGCCCAAGGTGTCAACAGAGCCACGTTAGGAAACGTGGAAGCTTTTTCTGCATCAGACTGAAGTTTCTGAAACCTCAGCACAGTGACTTCAAGGTCACACTGCCACGTGGAGCTAGGTCAGGGGCTATATATCAGTGTCTCTTCACTTTTTAGTTAATTAACCGGCTGAGAATTCAGGACTCCTTACACCATTATCCCGATAAAATCACCTTTAGCCTAGAACAAACCCACGCGTTAATTTAAAAAACATTTTAATGAACGTTACAGTGCCCATTGGATTAACGGTTTGTAAGTTGTGGAGACCCTTCCGTGCGATAGTTCATTTAAAAACTTGTATCTCGCCTTCCCAGAGTCTTAAGATGATGACTCGTATGGTCATTGTAGAAAACTTGGGAAAAAACTGGTAAATTCAGGAGGAATCAATTCAGTATGTTATTTATATTTTTTAAATAAATTTTAAAACCTGTCGAGGTCATCGAATTTATCCGGTGTTTTCTCCCGCATTGCAAACACGCGCCACATCGTCTGCGCCTTAGCAGACGTGTCTCCCTGAGCTCGTGGACCGCGAGGTCTCCACATTCGCATCTGCATCGCAGTCGGTGATACAGGAGCGGGGTGGAAAGGCCCGGCCTCGGGCCGGCAGCAGCCGGAGGGTTTCGGGCTGACCGGCTCACCTTACCCCCGGTTCCGTCGCCGTCGCCATGAGTGCCGGGGTAGCCCGAGCCTCCCTGTGAAGCCCGCAGCCGGTCCCTGCGCTAACACATGGTGCGATGGATTGTCCCTGTGTCTTTCAGGCCGGACACCGGGTCCCTGGCTCCACGCGGAAGCGGCACAAAGCTCCGAGGACATCAAAGGCAGAAATTCTCAGGTAACACGGCCCTCGGGTCTCTGCATGTGAAAGCAGGAATCATTCTCAAGAAGCCCAGAGATACGGAGGCCGTGCTTTCTCCCCGACAGCTTTACCCTTCGCCTCGGACACTTCCTCCCCAGGGAAAGCCCCTGGGTGGACCTTTGTTTCGGGCGAGAATGAAACATTCCCTGTTTCAAAATCGGAAGAATGAAACGGGGTGGGGTGGGGGGACTTCTCTGGAATCTCCTCCACATACAGAAGCGAGTGTGGGGACCCAGGACCCTTGGGAATCACCTGGAAGTGGTCACCCTGCTCACTCCCCGTTCATTCCTCCCTCGTCGTGAGAAGCCTGAGAGATAAACTCTGTGACACGCATAAGACGCGGTTCAGTGTCCTCGTCTGTAGAACACGTGGTTTCTTACAGCACCCGTGGGGGGTTTCCCCCATCAACATCGTTATTTATTTCGGCCACATTTAGTCACAGGTCCAGTCAAGGGGTAACAAGGGGAAAGCTGAGAGGGGCACCCATAGGTGCTTGTGTGAGAAGACACTCTTTGAAGTGCCCTCGTTCTCAGGCGGGACAGCTGGGACCGTGTTTCCCGCCCTGGGCAGAGATGGTGCCTCTCACTGCACGTGATGGGGCTCATCTTAAAGGCCCTCTGCATCTTGAAAAGCTGGCCTCCCCCACTCCTGTTTCAGAGTTCTATGTGACAAAGAGGGTGGCCCGCTGTTAAATTAGGCCCCTCCGAAACTGCAGGGACCCTCAAGGAAAGTGACCCCAGAAGAAGAGGAAGCTGGGATGAGTTCCTGGAAGGAGGACAAGCACCTGTCCCTTTTCTGCCACAGCTAATCCGAGAATTGCAATAACCATTCTCAGATGATCACAGGCCGAAAGCTGGGCGCATGCGTGCAGTTTAGGGAGACACACAAGTGCACAGATGTAGGGAAAAGGAAGATGAAATTGTTCACAGGCATTCACTCTGGGAGATGAGGGCTGAGTTTTACTTCCTCCCGAGTGCATTTCTGCTATTTCCGAGTTCTCTACAATAAATACATTACTCCTGTGATCATAAAAATGTAGCCACACTCAAAATAATCATCCCTACGTTATATAGCTCTTTACGTTTCTCAGATAACGTACATGTTATCTCACTTGACCCTTTCGTTAACCCTGTCCTGTAAGCTGGAGAGAGACTGTTCATGCCATTTTCAGACAAGAAAACCCAACTCCAAGGGGCGAAGGAAGTTGTCCAAGGTCACGTGCCCCGACCTCCGGCTCCTTGTCCGGTATTCCTTCCACTACACCTCAGCGCTTTTCCTTGCATGTCCGACTGGCCAGGACAGGAGTCTCCATCACCGTCAGACCTGGCAGGGATGGTCAGACATTGTGCAGTGTCTGGTCCATGGCCTCGTGGCCGGCCATGCCTGAATCACCCGAGCCCATAAATCTTAAGTCGGGGATGGACTGGAAAGTCTTTCTTGGTCCTCCCATTGTCAAGTTCTCCTTCCCGTCTAACTGGGCACCATCTTAATTCATTTGCACTTCGCTGAGATAAAAAGCCATCACCCAGAGAATCGCTGGGTCCAGACAGAGCAGGTGGTGCCCCAGAGGGTGCTTGGTGCTCATCTTTTATGGCTGCACAGCCCAGGTGGTCCGTGCACAGGTGGGAGCCCTGGGCAAGAAAGCTGAAGACCTGAGACCCTGCCTCTCTTTCCATCGCCTTGTCTTGGGACTTCCAGCAAGTTCTTTGCTTTCCCTAGGCTCCCTGTCAAGTGAATCAGCTGCTGCTCCGTCCTATAAATGAGTTTAGGATAGCATTAGGACTCCACATGCCATGAACTACATGTCCCATTTCATCCCTTTTCCACCCAAGACCCCCTGGGTAAAAAAATCAGCTCCTTGCATATGATGGGACCATCACGCCGGGGCATCTTTGCAGGAATGAGGTGCCCAGCCCTGGGGTGGGTCATCTGTGTGCAGTGCATCCTCTAACCCCACCTGGTAATGTTGTCCTATCTCCACAGCTGTCTCTGAAGACCCTCCGGTGAGAAGGCAGCCGAAGCCCACATGCTGTGACCGTGTCTGACCTCACCACACTCGCGTCGTAACTCATCTGACATACAGGCTCTGAATGGAGCGTTTATTTATTGTAAATACGTGGTTTGCACAGGCTTTAAATCAGTATCGTAGTCGACTTTTATTTTTTAAAAATCCCCATACACCGTTGCTCCATTTTTTTAAGACGCGCCTTGGCATTTGTCTGCCGGTGCCTACAGAAACCCGGTCCCCACCCCATAGCGTCCATGCCGTGACTGTAAACGTGCGTGCGTGCAGGCTGGCTCTTCCTCGGTTCAAAACCGTTCTTAGAAGATCCCTGGGTTTGCAAGTAGTCCCAGAGTCGTCGTATCCCCCACGGCTTCTCCTTGGCATGATTTCATATGCTCAGCGCACATACCGCAAAGTCAAACCAAACAATGCCTTATCAATGACGCAGCTTGGAGAGAGTGGCGTGTGCCACACCCAGACGACGCCACGCAGCCTCCAGCGAACGAGATGCCACGTCTCGCTTCCGTTTCGCACTACAGGGAATTTTTCTTTTTCTTTCTCTCTCTCTCTCTCTTTTTTTTTTTCTGCCTAATGTAAATATAATGCAAAATAAAGGCAAGCGTGGACTTGGTCCCTTCAATGCCAACCAGAGGGCGTCTTTTGTGACCGAATGACCCTACAAGTAGCCAACGCTCTTACTGTTTACAGTGCCCCTCGTGCCCAAGGCCCTGAGCCCTCCCTCCAGGTCCCCAGCCCCATCCTGGCTGCCAGAGTGAGGTGGAGTGAGCTTGATGTTGAGATCTCGGTATGTCCCCTGCCAGCTAGAAACATACATAACCCATCGTGAGAGTAAATTACTCATCCTGTCTCAGAAGTCTTCCCCTGACCCCCACCGAGTGCAGGATTTCCGTGGAAAATAGGACACTAAAAAGTGTCCATCAAAACTTATTATGAAATACCTGCTTCACATATCTGGTGCCTCACCTGCCTTGGGAATCCTGGACCCAACCATCAGGCAAAACCTAAGCTCCCTTCTGAGCTAAGGGGGATCCTGACTAGTCTGACAGCTCCCATTCCACGTGGTGGGGCGCCTCTCGGGGGGGAAGCGGTGTGCGACTTCAGCCACCCCAAAAGTGTCACGTGACAGGACGGATTCTGACTGCTGCTCTCGCACCTTTTGCCTTGACCCGGCAAGGGAATGGACGTGTGCTTTTGCCTGCCTCCTGGCCCCACGTGCTCCCCCCATCCTTGGAGAGGAAGGCTGTGACAGAGGAAGGAGAGAAAATAGAGAAGGAAACAGACTCAGCCCTCGTCTGTGCTCGGAATAGCTGCAGATGCAGAGAAATCAAGGACGGAGAGGTGGGAAGGGACGTGAGAAATAAGTCTCCTTTGGAACCGTCCACTCACGTGCTCACACCTCACGGACATCGTGCCCAGATCGAGCCACCCCAAAAAACGGGAGATGGGTAGGAGGGTGTGGGTAGACACGTGACCGCATACCCCTCACTGTGGTCCGGAGTAAAGACGGAGGTGCCAGCCTCCATCATCGTCGCCGTGCTTCCTCCCTCTGGATAGAGCAAGGGAGCAAGGTCAGGTCTCCTCCAGGGAATAAATCATGCCCAAAACTCTAACGGCTCAATCAATGGGAAGGAGGTGTTTCCAGGTCATCAGCCCTGGGCATACCTGATTCGTTTCATCGGCTCTGGAAGGTTTCCAGAAGGTCAGTATCCACTCCACCTCCTCCCTCCCAGTTATACACAATAATTGCAGAGGTTTTCATCATCGTGGATAAGAATGCCCGAAACAAAGACAGTTCCACCTTCAGAAGGCACTGCCTGCCCTGATGTGGTGTTGATACCGCTGTAGGGGAGGGGGGAATAAAACTATTCAACAGAGAAAGGAACGAGCGGAAACCAAAAATCACAATTAGGGAGAAATCTCAGGAATCTGGCATCTCCTCTCTCCTGGAGACCTACCCTGAATTCAGGCCCTTGGGACCCAGGCTGGAGCAGTGAGTCCCTCCGGCAGGACAAAGGTTTAGCTCCTGACGCACGGAGGCGTCACACGCCCACCCCCAGCCTCGCACGCCCGCCGGCACTGCTGTCCGCTCCTCCAGTGTCTCCCATGTACTTGATACTTATTGATCTTCCCTCTGCTGATTCATTTCTTTGTACCTAATAAACTTCAATACATGGAAATGCTTCCGGTCGTTTCCTTGTTCAAACCCATCGGCAGTCACCGGTATTATCTCAGCCAACCACTTTTAAGGATTTGGAGGGCTTCTAAGAATGACAGAGCAAAAAAAGATATGTTCGCAGGACCCCAGACTCGCTGTAACGTACTGTGTTGGAAGCAGGGGGCTTTCTTTTTTGAGCTGACTGTTCTGACGAAACAACATGAAGTCATCGTTTAATCATCGTGTGTTCCTGGTGTTCGTAGGCTAACTAAACGAATGGATATTTGGAAAAAACAACCAAGGGAAAAACTTTCTCAGATGCATCTCTTTTTAAAAAGTAGTTAACTCTCTATTCAGTTTTATTGATACAATATGAGTAGACAGTATTGCTTATAAATTCCTCTGTGTTAAAATAGAATGATATTCAACTGAAAATACACTGAACACCCCGACGACTCCAAGTGAGCAAGCCCCTCAAAAATTCTCCGATATGGGGCAGTGTCATCTCAATCTCCATTATAGTGCTTTCAGGGGTACTCTCTGAAATACGGTCTAAAAGACGAGGTTTACCTGCTGGGCAAGCTGGCTCAGGGGCACACGTGGGTCTGAAGCTATTTTGCATCTTACAAGTTTGATGAAGTAACTTACTTAATCCCAGTCAGTGCCTCAGTTTCCTCATCCGTAAAATGGAGACATATAATATGTGGCTGAGCGTAGGGTGGTGAAGGTTCAGTGAGCGAACACTTAGCCCACACCCGGGTATCGGCACACGATGCGCTCTAGGGCACAGCCAGTTGGCCTCATTACGTGCTCGGTCACAAACGGCTCTTGCTGGCTGCACCCCAGGCAGACGGTTGAAATATTTGCTGTGCTGCTCAGATGACACTCCACTGGCTGTGCTGTTGGAGAGAGCGATCATGAAAATTCACAGACGTTCCCGAAATAACTCATGTAGAAGCTAATTTCAGAGTTCACTGCTACACGCTTTGCATCCAAATTAGTCAAGGACCCGACTTGTTTTATCCGCTGTCTTTTTGGTGGAGATGCAGACAGGCTGTTTAATGATTAATAGGGGCCAGGCCAGTCTGAGTAGAGAAGAAGGACAACAGCCTAAGGTCATTGACAAGTGGACAATGAACTTCAAAGCCATTGATTGTGGAGGGTGATGAAGTCGCTGTAATCTTAGGCACCCCCTTAGTTAAGGGTGGGAGAGGGGGTGCCTGCCTGGGTGAGGGGAGCAATTTCATGGAAAGGGCTCTAGACCCCAGAAGCAACTTCCGTGCCCCAGGAGGCTTTGACTTCCCTCATGAATCTTCTGTCGTAGGTTGAACTGTGTCTTCCAAAACTTCGCATCTTACGGTCTTAACCCCCAGTACCACAGAATAGAATGTGATCTGGAAATAGGGTCACTGTGGATATAACTCGCTGAGCTCATACGAAGCAGGTGAACCCCTAATCCGATATGACTGGTACTGTACAAAAACGGGAAATTTGGACACAGACACATACACAGGGAAAATGTCACGTGAAGATGAAGGCAGAGACCGGGCTGATGTGTCTACAAACCATGAAACGCCGAGGATGGCAAGGAAACCACCAGAAGCTAGGGGAGAGGCATGGCACAGAGCCTCCCTCATCGGCCTCAGAGGGAACCAATCCCACCAACACCTGAACTTGGACTTCTCGCTTCCAGGGTACTGAGACCATAAATTTCTGTTGTTTAAGCCATCCAGTTTGTGGTGCTTTGTTACAGCCGCCCTGGCAAGCTAATGCCAGCTTTATCACTTTCTGGCTTTGTAGGAATCCATTCTGTTTATGGGAAAAAGCTGGAAATAAAGTTTAAAGAGTTAGCAGTTCCTTGTCACATAAATGGGGCAGTTAACTACTATGACCTCGACACAGGTCACTCGTGGCCAGTGACTAAGTCCTATTTCCATGAACGAGATGTTCTGTTGCATTGTTGCCTGTCAGGGTGGAGAAGACAGGATCGTGGAAGCCACCTGCATTTCCAAGTCACGTGAGTGGAGAGGGCTGTTGTTCCTTAAGCAGTAGCCTTTCCTCCTGTGGACCGGTCAACGGCTTTGCAAGGAAGATGCTTGGCAGAGATGCCAGCAGCCATTCTGATAATCTGCACTTCTGTTCCTAGTGTGGTTTTGGTTTTAATTGTGGTGGTAAAAGAATTACTGTCTTAACTACTTTTATGGGTACAGGTCAATAGTGTTCAGAAGATTCACGTGGCTGTGCAAAAAGAGATCTCCAGAACTCGTCTATGATCTTGTACAATTTTAACTCTATACCCCTTAGAAAACGATTCCCCATTTCTCCCGCCCCCCAGCCCCCGGCAACCGCCCTTCTACTTCGCCTCTGCGAGTCTGACGACTCTTTGTGCCTCACATAAGTGGAATCACACAATATTCGCCTTTTCGAGACTGGCTTATTTCACTCAGCGTAATGTCTTCAGATGTCATCCGTCCTATAGCATGTGTCCACATTTCCTTCCTTCTTAAAGCTAAATAATATTCCACCGTATGTATGTACCACATTTTATTTATCAAGGGACACTTGGGTGGCTTCC
This sequence comes from Macroglossus sobrinus, assembly GCA_004027375.1. NCBI lineage: Eukaryota > Metazoa > Chordata > Mammalia > Chiroptera > Pteropodidae > Macroglossus > Macroglossus sobrinus. Next base: position 86,678 of record PVKZ01003947.1, on the reverse strand, counting down.
ACCTTTTCACTTTCACGAATAACACTGCTATGAACGTGGGCGGACACATATCTCTTTGAGGTCGTGCTTTCAATGCTTTTGAGTATATACTCAGAAGTAGAATTTCTGGATTCTATGGAAATTCTATTGTTATTTTTTTGAGAAAACACCATGCTGTTTTCCATTTTCCATTCCCACCAACAGTGCACGAGGCTTCCAATTTCTTGTCATTTTCTATTTTGTTTTGTTTTTGATAGTAGCATCCTGGTGGGTGTGAGGTGTTAGCTTGTGGGTTTGTGTTTATTTATAAAACATGATTGTCTACAAAATGGCATAAAATGGAGAAAATAGCCAAACCGATCAGGTTTCCTGAAGATTTGAATCAGAGAAATATATGCCTTTTCATACATTTTCTGTGTTTTAACTGATGCCCAACATTTATTCATGAAACACGAAACAGAAGAGGCCACTGAACATTAATTTCAGTACTTTTTATTGTAGGCTAGGTGTATTTAGAGACAATGTCAAAGGTAAGCGCTGGATGGGAGTTATCCGGTTGGCAGATATTTGTACAAAAGGCTGTTAAGACTACACGGTCGGTCCCCGCTGCAGGAAACAAAGATCCTCCTTTTTATTATTTCCTGCCAATAGCATTTTCCAGCTCACACATTCAGCTTCTCACGACGTGATCGCAAACATGTACGAGTCTGTTCCCATGAGAAATCTGCACGTGACATTTCAGGGTGTCTAAAGCCCATCAGATAAAGCACATGTGACACAAAACCACAGGAGGGGAACTGAGACTTAGGGCCGAGTGGGATGAAACGCCACAGCTACAGGGAAGCACGAGGTAGCACTGGGACAGCATGTGTGTGTGTGTGTGTGTGTGTGTGTGACCTGCCACTCCTGCTCCCCCTCCACATAAGAATGGCCGGCTAGGTGGGGTCCCCTCCTCCTTCCTCCATATGCGTCTTCCTACAGCTAAGAGCTCAGCTGAAGAAGACCTCCCCATAAGTGACTCAGCTGTTCTTCAGTCAAGAGTGCAGTTAGTGGTTTCGTGACAGACACGCTGGTCTCCCCTGGCTGCCCTGCTGGGCCAGCCAGAGCTGTGTCCACCTGCACCCGTGAGGATGACATCAGGGATCAAAGAAGTGTGCCTGATCGATAATTATTTTTTATACCTACTGGTTTACCCAATAGCGAAAGAACCTCACTGCTAATATCTAATAGGCGTACACCTGCTCTGTCTGACAGCTTGCAGGGAAGACTAACAATAACGCTGTGTCTCATGTTACTCGACACGAAAGAATCACCATCATTTCAAGTATATCCTTATCCTACCTAACGTTCCCAACCACCTCCAAGAATGAAAGAGTACTACTTCTGCTTTGCTAGTTTTCTTTCACTGGAGCCTCTGACCCCCACCCCCCATTAGCGTAGAGGGTCGTCTCCCTCTGTGACAACTCCCCTCTACTAGACAAGACTCATTAGCTTATGTTTGGTTATGGGACGCAGGAGCCGGGGGGTGGCAGTGGGGTGGGGGGGAATTCTATCCTTTGTGGCCATGTCTTCTTTCTATACAAAACATGCATAGCGCCCCCTCCCCAAGTCGTAATGGATACACAAGTGGTATTTTAGGAAGCTATTTACACACTGACTGACCTTTAAACATTATTTTCATGGTTCATTTTGAATATTCGTTTTCTCCATATTGCCTTTAGAAGAGCAATTTCTGGTGAACCAATGATCCATGTGATGATAAGCATTTTTCAACAGCGGAGCCTGTGAGGGGCATTTAAAAACTAACATTTCCGCCCAACAACAGCCTGCTCAAAATCCAACACACGTCAAGCTGTCCACTAGATGAGTCACTAGAAGTGAGTACAGCCACGTCGGCAGATTCTTCGCTCCCTTCTTGTCTCTCTCCATCCATCCAATGCAATAAAAAATCTCTCCACTGCTATTATTCGGATTTGACTACACACAGACCACCTGTGCCTGATGAAAGCCGCTCAGCCCCGGTTAACTTCTGGGCTACCTCGCCCTCTAGTGGTCATACAGAGGCACCACACCTGTGATGCACAGTGTTAGCTAAGACAACTCTGAGTCAAGGTCGGCCCTTCTCTGAAGTGCTGGACTAAGGTCAACGTCCCCTAATAGAAGCTGCCATTGTGTTTCCCACTGCACAATGGCTGGGTCATGGCATAAGGCTGCCTGGGTTGTCCATGACCTTTGTTTGGCCCATAATAATGAAAGCAGGCCTCTGTGTAACTACCTATTCTCACGAGATCCCTTTTGGCCAAACACCAAATCACCAAATCACAGACATGTCAGGTCTGATGGAATGTTTCCATAATAGGTGGGGTAAGACGACATGCTGAAATGGATGCTTTCTGCATCACCTTGCTTTAAACAAGCACTCAGCAGGTGGGCACAGGTGGGGGACGGGCTCCCTTCCCCCTGTAGACAGATGCTCTCAGGATGGCCACTGCACGCACGAGGAGACCCTGAGTTCATCAGCAGAGAAAGCCTCGGCCAAACCTGGACAACACTCTCAGCAACTAACTAAGCCGCCACGAACAGCCGCTGTGGACTCTGCCAGCTCAGAGTCTCACCACTCGCAGTCCGTGATTGCACACACGGAATTCACAAAGCGGCTGGGCAAGAAGCTCATGCTGCTCTTACGCCTGCCCTCTTAAAGAGCGTTGGTGGAAAAACTGATCCGTTCCGATAAAACCTGTGACCCTCGGTGCCCACAGCTGTGGATGGGGCCCACGTCCCTCCCGACGCTCACGGCCTAGCATACACTCGTGCTGAGACAGAGTCGCTAGGAGCAATTAGGCTGCCATTCTCCCACGAGCTGGCAGAGTGACACCCCCTCTCTCAGTCACCGCGGGCCACTTTCCACGTCATGAGTGGCAGACAGTTTCAGTAGCTGGAGGCAAGACCCCCACGCCCTCCTGCCCACTGCAGCTCGCAGTCTGAAGGCAGCTGCTGGGACATGCGGGTGGGAGGGAGGGGGACGAGAAGACCCGGAGAAAGCCAGCTGCCTCCACACAGCTTTGTGGGATTTAGCAGGCTGGGCAGGAAGGGTGGAGGCTGGATGGGCACCCCGGCGTGAAATGCTTCTGCCTCCATCTGTCGCCTTCCTGCCCTCGGCCTTCCCAACGCCGGGCCCATCTGGTCCTCCTCGCTCGCTCCTCTGTGCTCTGGTGTGAGTCAACCCCTCCATGGGAACGCGACGTTGGAAACAAATCAGCTTAAGTCACGTCTCTGCTGAGATAACGTGGTGGCTGCTCAGATTCCAGCTACTTTAACCAGAACCTAAACCGTCAGAAGTTTCTCCCTTTCTCTCCCTCGTTAGCTGAGAGCTTCGCAGCTTTGTGGGGTGGAACTGTGCCACAGGGCCATGTAAATAATCCTAAACTAGATGGCAGTCGCCAGGCCTGGAATCACTGCTACACAAGGCCACATCCGTGTGGCGGGGACGCTGCTAGGTAGGAGAGGCAGGTGACTTTTGGGAGAGCCACACGGTGATTCAGATGCCTCTGAATCTCTAAAGCGGGCAGGTTCCAGCTAACACAGATGACCAGTGATCCCACTCTGTGTGTCCATGGCACCCGGCACAGCGCACGGGATCACGGGGATGAGGATGGAGCTGGGACTGGGGAGAAGCTCCCTCTAATTCCTTCCCACTGCTTCTGTCCCTTAAAACAGGGGTCCCCAACCCCAGGGCCACAAACCAGTACCAGTGTGTAGCCTGTTAGGAACGGGGCCACACAGCAAGAGGTGGGCAGCAGGTGAGTGAAGCTTCATCTGCATCTGAGCCGCTCCCCAGCGCTAGCATCATCGCCTCAGCTCCACCTGAGATCGTCAGGCATCAGATTCTCACAGGAGCACCCGGTCCCAGGTGCCACAAAGGTTGGGGACCACTGCCTTAGAAGACACACCTGGAGCCATTCTGCACTACAGGCACCACTCTAGCAGTGGGAGGCCAGCAAGCTCCTCCCTGGAGCACATACATGGGCCCCAGGCCTGACAAAGAAACGCCTTCTCTTAACCTGAAAGGAGCCGGTACTGAGAGTAAAAACCTCGGAAGCTTTTGCCTTCCCCACAAACTCAGCACCGCGGAGCCTGCCTTCCAGGGCTCCGGGAGCTCCGTCCTCCCGCAGGGAGGCTAACGTGTCCTTTGTCACTGAAACACAATAACAGCAGCTTAAAACGCACAGTGGGTCCCACGATCGAACAACAGGCGAATGGGATACGCGTCTGTCCGCCGAGGATGGGGGCCGACGTTGCAGCGGGCGGGTGGGCGGGGGGGGCCTTTCGGAGATTCGAGCAGGACACACAGGTCAACGGTTCGACTTGGCTTCGGAACAGGAGACCGCATCGGAACTGTCTCATGTGACTCGAACAGGAGAGTGGCTGTTGTGCTGGTAATTTAGTAAGGTGGGAAGTTTTCAATAAGAAGGGGAAAGAGAACGCTTACTTCACTTAAAGAACTTAATCTCCGTGTCGACACAGTCATAGAAAAGGTCCCCCACTTCTGCGGGGTCCGGGGGGCCGGCGCTGCTCAGGATTTCTTCCATGGCCTCCAGGCCCTGTTTCTCCAGCTCCAGCATGGTCTCCCTCAGCCTCCGCCCTTGCTCCTGAGGCAGGACAAAGACAGTGGGGGTCACTGCGATGGACACTGAAAGCTTCTCGTGGGGGGTGGTGAGGGACTACCCAGCCTATTCAATCTGTTTCCCACAGGACTGCCACAAAGATCCTTCTAGAAGGCCAATGTGGCTATGTCACTGCTCTGCTTAGAATAAATACTACACAGCTTGCCACGGCCTCCGGGATGAGTCCCGAGTGACCGTCAGGGAAGGCCTGTTGTAACCACAAGGCTCTTCCTTGCTTCACCTGCTGCCACGCTCCAGGCTGAATTCACTGTGTCCTCCAGCCCATCGCACTCTTCCTAGCTACTGAGCAGGGAGCCCCGCTCTCCCTCAGTGCCTGGTCCTCGAAAGCCTTCTTTCCGAGCTCCCGCGGTCCAACGCCTTTCCTTCCGTCATGGTTGCTCTCTCCTGCCTCGTGATGGTTTGTCTACTCGCCAGAGTGCCCCGTTAGCGCATCATCTCATGGCGGGGGTTTGGGGGGAGAACTGGGCTTATCTCTGTCCTTCAGTGCCTGGGATGTGGCAAGCACTCCCAGGAAAATGTCTCTTGAAGAAATGAATGGATCTGTGACTAAACACAGGCCACGTCTATCCCTGACTTACTTGTTTTCTGAGGTGGTGAGATCTCTTCTTTCAAGTGGGAATTATTCACGGGATGACAGTGAAAAACTTTCATGGGCTCAGTTAGTTAGTCCCTTAACACAGAAGCTGCTGTCACAACCCGCCCACCACTTCCTCACTCTGGCTTGACTCGAACCCACAGCCGAAGCCCACCAAGGCTCATCAGCCTCGTCTCACTGAAATCTCGTGTAGAACAGCTCAGAGCTCACAGTCCTTTCTACCTCTGCCTTCTGGTCACCAAATATGCACAAGACCAGGCACTACCAAGGGATATTTTCACTCACTCAGCAGTGGCTTACTCTCATCCACCCAGGTAAACACGCGTTGTCAGGCGCTCACGCGGACGGCCCCGAGGTGGCAGGAGGGTTCACGGTTCCAGGGGCACGTTTGGCAGGGGAGACAGGCATAGAGGGACTGTGCACGTTTTACATGTCCACGCAGTCATTTCTGTGGCACGGAACAGCGGGCTCTACGCAAAGTGAGACTGCCCTTCGCGGGGATGCTTTCTGAACCCACGCGGACTTGCTGTTGCCATTATCACCCTTTCTGTTCTTTGTCTATAGTCCACCGCGCCAAACACAAGTAAGCGCCCCCGTCCACGCTACGTGCATGCAACAGGTCACCAAAAAGGGGCGCCTGTCTTCGGGAGAAACGGGGCCTGTTGCAAGTTCTTAAGTGAACGCTCGGGAAGCAGACGAGCATCCAACAACCTCTGTTTCACGTCCTTCCTCAGCGGAACAGAGGCGTGGGTGCGACGGAAAGCCCGCCGCTGACGGCTGCCGCGCGCACGCACGTGCTGCGTGTTGGTCTTGTCCGAACTGACGTTTCGGAACTTTTATTTGCCAAAGTTTTGCGTGGAGGAGGGGAGTTAAACTTTGAATAATTTTTTTTTAACTGAAAACTTTTTTTTAACTGGACGTGTCTTTCATCGTCATAAGATATACACAACATTTACCACTTTAACCATTTTTAATGCACAGCTCAGCAGCATTAAGTACCTTCTCAGTGTTGTGCAACCCTATCCCTCTCCAGAACTTCTCTGAAGAATCACTTTTTTATAAAACAACATAGGGTCGATGGCCATGCCACCCTGAACAAGCCCGATCCCGTCTGATCTCAGAAGGCCTGGTTAGCACTTGGATGGGGACCACCTAGGAAGACCAGGTGCTGCAAGCGTTCAAAAGTAATTAAATTAAAATAAAATAAAAATAAAATAAAATAAAAAATAAAATAAAATATAAAATAAAATAAAATATAAATAAATAAATAAATAATAAAAATAAAATAAAATTAAATTAAAATAAATAAATAAATAAATAAATAAAATAAAAAATAAAATAAAATAAAAAATAAAATAAAATTAATTAATTAATTAATTAAATAAATAAACAAACAAATAAAATATAAAATAATAAAATAAAACAACCTACGATGGCAGCTTTAAAGTGTTGCCATCATACACGACTTGTCACCCCCGACAATATACAGAAATTTCCGAGAGCAGAAAAGCAGTCCTCCCTACGAGAACCACACACTTCTGTAATTCCTCGGTGCACAGAAAGTGAGAGGACTGTTCTCAGCCCACTGAGTTCTAAAATAACACCAAAAGTGGAGGCTTTGTTTCATTTGGTTTCAAGAGACTGAGTGAAAAAAATCTTCACCTGGCCTTCTAGGAAGGAAGGGCCTTGGGAGGAGCCGTGCTGTGCGGGGAGGAAAATGGTGAGCTTGTTTCCTGTTTTCCCGCGTTTTTTTTTTTTCTTCTAAGTTTGTCACCCTGCAGGGCCCACCCCGCAGGCTCACCTGGTCACCGGCGATGACAGCGCGTGCCCACTCGTGCGCCTTGTACAGCTCATGCCGGCGGTCTGGTTTCTCCTGGAACCGGGGTTCCTTTTTGGCTGGGTCACTGTCCCCGAAACAGGGAGACTGTGCTTTGGGGACAAGTTTTACGTCATCAACAAAGATGAAAGGCTTGAATATGGACCTGGAGAGAAAGGAGAGTTGCTTCAGCCACACTGGGCTTTGGGGACACCCAGAAAGTGTCCTTTCAGTCAGCAAACATTTCCTGAGCCCGCTCACGGCGGAGGACAGACGATGGGGGCGGGTGAGCGGTGGGTGGGTGCGGGCCAAGAGAGACACAGCTGCATATTTTAGGAAATAGTTCAGTTAAACTAACTGCCATTGGCAAGCTGCACATTCTTGCATTTCCAGGGAGGAGACATCTGGACAGACCTGCTTTGTGCCGGGAAGACTATTCGCGAGGCTCCTTTCAGTGTGAGTGAGGCACAGACACACAGTGTTTGAGAAAGGGTCAAGGGGCCTTGTGTTCAAGTTAGAAGAGGTGGCCTTTCTCGAGCGTGGTTTGCTGGAAAGGAAGGATCTGAAACCCCATCTCTCTTTTCTTAATTTTAGGTTTTACCTTATTTAAAAATTTTTGGAACATCTCTGGCAGACTCAGGAAGGGGATAGATTATGACGGATGACAAAAAAGGGTCCCAGAGGTCCTAGAGAGGACACAGCACAGAGAGAGAGAAGTCTAGTTGTGTGAGAGGGCAGGGCTGGGCACCACAGCTGGCTGAGGTAAGAACTCTCTGATTCGGCTCTTCTGGCATGATGGGTGTATCTTAGGGGAAATGGCCTTTGTGTGTGTGTGTGTGTGTGTGTGTGTGTGTGTACCTGTGCATACCTGGGCACATATCAACACACACACACACACACACACACACACACACACACACGCACACACACACACAAGAGGCATATATCTAAAAGACTACATCCTGGGATCCCAGCCCACCAGGGTGTGTGTCGACCATAGCTGACTGTAACACTAGGGACAGAGCCTTATTCTCCCCTCTCTACACCCACAAAAAAACACTGCTGGATCACAACAGTGCTCCCGGCAGAGCACGGCCCCTCTGGGCCCCGAGCGTGGCTTGTCTTCAGCCACACTATGGGGCAGCAGCTCAGTAACCGTAGGAGAGAAAGTGACATACCCTCCCATATGTTTTCCAGACTTTGCTTATTCTCTCTTCCCTTAACTGGTGCACCTTGGCCCGCTCCATGCCTCAGGTGGGTTAGAAGTGAGCTGGGATCTTGATTCGCTCGGCACCCAGGTGTCCGGCCTTGAGGCAGCCACAGCCGCGATGCCCGTGTGCCCCGCAAATATGTTCATGCACGCCCCAATCTCAAAAGGGCTGGGAAACAACGACCCCTGCTACCCACGTCGCGTCCTTGGACTTGAGGCATCAGCATCGTGCTCAGGCCCCGCCCCCACCTTGCTGAATCAGAATCGGCATGTTAACAAGGTGATGTGGCAAGCCTACGGATCACCAGCGGAGGGAGACAACAGCGACGAGAAGTGACCTCTTAGGTGAGGTCCCAGAGGCTCTGTGAGGAAAGAAAGACCCTGATCGCAGGGTGCAAGACTGAGCTCAGGCTCATTTAACCGAATATTAAAAGTGAGGAGACTTTTGCACCCCACGCTGGTAAAGTGGATGATGCTGGCGAAGGAGAAGTGCCAGTCAGGTAAGTACTCTGCTGTTCTCTGCAGGTAATGCAAATACGTGGAGAAGGCTGGGCCCAGGGGAGCACGAGGCGTGTGGCCTGGGCCCACTTCCATCAGGCCAACCCCTCCCCGGGATCGGGGAGCTGCCTGTGCACAGAGGGGAACCCGAGCTGCCACTTCCTACAGCCCCTTGAAAATAGATCTCTTCTTTTCCCTTCTACTGAATGCTTTGTGGATGACTTAAAAAGAAAGCAATTAATGAAACTTTAAAAGTGTTTCAAGCAACTTTGATTGCGTGATGTTGAATTCTCCAATTGGTCCTTCGGTTGATTCTGCAAAAAGGCTGCAGTCTGAAGGTTGTTTGAAGGTTCACTAAGAGTGCAGGAGGGGGACAGGGGACATGGCAGGGAGGGTCTGGCACGGAGACAGCCAGAACCAGCTGCCTTCAGGCCCCTCCAGTCTCTGACAACACAGCAGACAAGCGTCCTATCCTCAGGGCCAGGCGCTCGGGGGGCCTGAAGCCGGTGCACATCCTACCACCTGCCAGCATACGTGACTCTGCAGCCTCCCGGGCCAGTGCAGAGATCCCTCTCTGGGGGACCAGGCCTGGGGTTCCCGAGGAGCAGCCAGAGCCTGCATGGGTCATAGCTTCTCATGGGTCACGTCCCCTGGGTGTCCCCAGAGGGTCCCGTGCACGGCTCTGATTCCAGACACAGCGCAGACGGCTCCAAAAAACAGATTCTGTTCTGTCCTCAGGGTCACCTCTCACACTGACCTTCAGAGAGAAGTCCCCCCACTGGGAACTCACTCTGGTCACTCAGCCCCTCCCCGGTGTGGTGTGACATGAATCAAAGATGACAGGCCCAAAAGGAAGAAAGGCTTCCCATGCGAAGGGCAGCCGCGGGCTGGTTAGTGAGGAGGCTGCGAGCTGGCTGAGCTGCCCTCCAGGGACCCAGATGAAGGACAGAGCTGCTACCCAGGGACCCTGGTGAAGGACAGCTAAACAGAGGGGCCCACGAGCAACACTGAAGAAAATCGCATCACCACAACGGTCAGCTCTCGCCGAGAAAAATCTAAGGTCCAAGGCACACAGTCTGGTGACACGAAGCACAGCAGCACATCCGAAGTCTGGCTCAGGGGTCGGCAGGATTTTAGCCTCGGGGGACACTCTGAGCCAAGCCAAGAACACGCTCCACTGAGGCATCCCTGCCTTATCTGTCTTCTTTTTCCTAAAATTTTGTGATGCACGCACCAAGCCAGTGTAAAAAGTCTGTTTTCCTCTCTTTCGTTGTCTCATTCGGAAGGAAAACAAAATTATCATGAAAATCTCTAACATTTTATAGTACATCATACTGTTCAAAGTGCTTGCATTCGATTCTCATGGTACCCTATTCATTCATTCATTCATTCATTCATTCCGTAAATCCGTGTTGGGTGCTGACTGAGTACCAGAGACTGTTTTAGGTACAAGGGCTACAGCAACGAACAAGGCAGGGTAATACCTCTGCCCCACTTCTCAGATGAGACGACTGAAGCTCGCAGATGCTAAAATCTTTCTCCAAAGACACATTCCTAACCCGCGGCAGATCAAGAACGCAACCTTCTAAAGCCAAAGTCAGCGTTTTCCCCACTGCCGCTCACTGCTGCAGCTTTTATGCGTTTATTTATATGCACACCTTGTGCTACTAGAGAAAAATAAAATGCTTCTTGTGCTTTGGGATTTGAAATTTTAACACCAGCGTCAGCCAACACTTCTGACTTCAAACATGACTGTGTTCTTACTGAAGGCGTAGAAGCTCCCCCAAGTGACGGAGCCAGGCTTGTCCCCTGCCCTGGGGCCCCCAGCACATCCCGAGGGGCTTCCGGCACAGACAGGAAAAGCATAAAGGCTCCCACTGGGAAGAATCTGCTAAACTTCGAACCAATCCGTAAAGAATCTAAATAACCAGTTTCTCTCCACTGCAGGTGTCCCTCTGGTTTGTCTTGGGGTCATTCCAGCTTTACTGGGAGTCACTTTCATCACCTAGTCGAAGCCACATCTGGCTGAGAGCAGGGCTATCGGTGAAGAGTATTTCTAGTTGGAGGGAAAGAGAAGTAGCCTGCAGCATGGGACAACCTCGGGCTGGGGCCAGATGCTCTGGGAGGCTTTGAAAAGTAAAACATGAAGAGTAGAAAAGAGGAGAAAGATGGCGTTAGAAGAATTCGGAATGAAATCGGAGCGGGGCACGATTTGCACTGGGCCCTCGGCTGTGTGTGTGTCCATCAGGCTCTGCCTACACAGCGCCAGAGCTGAGCTCACAGACGCTACAGCGTCTAAGGCCCGTAATGTCATCTCCAGCAACAAAAAGGTCCCACTTGTCGCTAACATCTGGGTTAACCTGATGAGAGAGTCTCAGCTGATCCAATTTAGCTCTTCTTGGGAGAAGAGGAGAAACCCCACCCCCAGCGCGCGCGCATGCACGCACACACACGCACGCACACACACACACACACACACACACACACTGTCCCTTGCATCTCCCCAGCTCCTTGCCACTAGTTAAAGTACTTCCAACACCCTATTTTCCTAGCACCACCCCCTGATTTTCTGTTTTCTAGGCTGAAGTACATACAGTTAGGGAAATGGGCTGGGAAATAGCCTTCTAATATTTAAAATGGAAAATGTTTCATTCTCTCCCCATCTTGGCTTGTTCATTCCGTATGTTGAGTATTTGTGTGTTTTCCCAAATGGGGGGCCTCTCAGTGGTGTGCTGCTCTGACACCTCTGAAAATATAAGCCCCGGTCCATGGTGTCTGCCACCCACTGTGGTGTAAATACGCCCACGGTGGCCCATGCCGAGCTCCCAAGGTGACATCACTGAACACACGGTCAGGAAGAGAGGCACGTGGTCAGCTCTCACTGGCCCCGGTGCACTACGGGACTCCGAATTTCACACGGTTTCCAGTGCTCTAAGGTGCTTCTCTGCTCTTCCCTCTGCTGTTCCTCACACCCGTGAAGCTTCATACATAAGTACTGGATTCCAACTGGGAAATGATGTCCAAAGGTCAGAAGCAGGGGACTAAAGCCAACCCGTGTCCCTACATAGAGGAGGACTAAGGTACGAGCTGGCTCAATAGAATATTGATGTGATAGACTTCGCCTTCTCGATAAAACGAATTAAAGGGATTTCGCATCTCCCTCTCTCTCTCAAACTCTGATTTTTGCACCTTCTTTCAGCTCTCAAACTTACACAGCACCTGGTACGTGCTAGCGGAAGGGAGCGAAGGAAGGAGGGAAAGGGGGAGAGGAAAAGAATGTGAGGACAAGTTATTTCGAAACAAGGGCCTGTAATTAACACAGTGACCAAAGGGAGGCGAAGTGCCACGGCAGACAGAACGACGGTCAGGTCTTGTCCCCTTGTCCCTTCGCTTACAACATGAACTGGGAGGGATGAACAGCACCGTCTGCTTTCTGCAAGTCCGCGGCTCTGAAACTGTTTTCTGCAAACAATCTCTCCAATGGTTTCAGCATTAGCAGAAGTCAGTCAAAAGGTCCCTAATTTTACTACCCAAAAACCCAAGAGTCGGTCATTCCTGCTGACAAAATAAAAAACGGTGAACGCGCCCAACTACGGAAAAAACGTTAAAACGCTGAACAGGAAAATAAATCGATGACAACTCTACAGTCACAGCAGGAAATGCGGCTCTTTTAACCCCGCAGATGAAAACGAACAACTTCCAGACAGCTCTTCATCTTCTGTCAGGTCCCTTCAGTTAATTTAACCACGGATAATGTGCTTTTAAAACGACATGAAGTTTTCCGTTTTAAATATGGGAAGGCTCTTTCTCAACCTTTTTTTTCCTAACTGCATCGGGCCATGCATTTCAGCTCAAGCAATGGAATTCCCTGCTATCAGCGTCCTGGCATCACAAAGACCTGTCTTCTAAGCACTGTCAGAGCAGGTGCGTGAGAAATCAGGGAATTCGGGGTCCTGGACAGCCATTCTTCGGTTCAACCCACTCCTTCGAAGCTTCCTAGTCCCTAAAGAACAAGGCGCGAGTACCTCGGCAGAGCGTGCCAGGTGCTTTAAACGCCCACACATACCGCAGCGGGCCGGCAGCGAGTGCTCGCAAGAGGCTGCTGAACCACCGGCATCGGCCGGCAAGTTTTTCTGCCTCTGTGCTTCTGCACATGCTATTCCCTCTACCCAGAATGCCATTCCTGCTTTTTGCGCCTAATGAACTCCTACTTTTCCCACAAGGCCCAGTGCCCAAGAGTTTCCTTCCTCAGTGAAGGTTCTCTCTCTGTCGTCTCCTTTGTGCCACCTCTTACCTTGAACACACGTGGTACCTAGTACCCAACAAGCACAATAACTGGTGCGCAGTAGGTGCTTCATAAGGGCTTGTTAAATGAATAAATGAGTGACTAAATAACTAAGAATAGCTCATACCAAAGTTAAAAGTCAGGTCCTGCTAGAAGAATCTACTGGTATTAACAGGAGTTTAAACTATGAGGCCCGACAAGCACACAAAGGTAGGGACTAGTATTGTCCCCACTGAACAGGACAGAGACAGAAGCTTGGGGACGTGAAGCAATGCACCCAGCTAAGTGACAGCGGTGGAATTCAAATTCCGAGCAGTTTATTCTGCAGGCTGTGTCCTTAGCCACTGTGCCACACTACCCCTTTGCTGAGATGCTGGGCAGAAAGCAACCCTCTGAAACACGACGTCAGAAAGAACTGGCCAGCGCACTTGAAGTTGCTTCAATCAGCCTTGCCCTTGGGCCATTCTGTCCTCTAACTCATAGGAACTGGTTGTTTGAATAAATCTTGGGCATTTCTCCATCAAATCTCTCTGTCTCATGAGATCTTGTTTATCTTTGCATCCCCCATACATAGCACAATGTCCGGCCCTTGATATATACTCAATAACTACTTGCTGAATTTAAAACTATTTGATGCCATGATTCTGATTAATGCTATGCGACTAAAACTAAGAACTTCTCTTCATCAGAGCTCTCTGTACCACACGAGCCAAGCTGAGGCCAGCTAAATCATGTGACTTGGCCATACCGGGGAGGTGCAGGAAATTCGTGTGCGCTTGCAGGCTGAGCTCTCGAGAGCAGCTCGCACTTCCTGCTTACATGACTGTGTCTCAGACGAACCTGGAAGGGTCTGGGGTCCCGGTGAAGTAGTGAATGCACGGTGAGCTGGTATTCTGAGGCAGGACAGACACGACACTGGCTGTGGTGAGGAAAGACTCGGAGTCTATACAGACCCCACTGGCTTTGTCCCGTAAGATGTCAATCATAGTCTGCACGGTGATGCTTTCTGTAAGGAAAAAAGAAAGGGGAGGGGGGAAGAGAGAGAGGTTTAATTGTGGCAGGCTGTTCACCAAAATTCATTTACTCCTTTCCCTTCTGAAATTATAGCTGAGAACAGAACTGCCTGCCTACAGACTGTCCTTCCCAGCTTCCCTCGTGGCGGGGCGTGGCCACGTAATAAATCCTGAACCACAGGGGACGTGTACAGCTTCCTTGCCACATCCACAGAAAGCAATGCTTGCCCTTCACTTTTCTTTTCCCCCTTCCTGCTACTTGGGAGATGCCAGCAAGTGGACCCCAAACGGAAGCCACGTGTGGAGGCAGAGTCATATATCGGTCCTGGACTGTCATTATATCCAGACCATCATGTGGGAGAGAAATATGCTTGCATTCCTTTTAAGTCACAGTATGTCAAGGTCTTTTGATACATCACTTATCAATACCTCAGCATATGAAGTAGCACAACAAAATGATATTCGTAGAAGGCACATGCAATCTACGCACAGTCTACCAAGCAAGTTCTCTCACGCACTCTTCCTCTTGCTGTTTGCAGTGTATATCTGAAAAATTACTTCTCTGCAGTGAAAACTACACACACACACACACACACACAGGTATTTAGAACAGTCAGAGTCATTACAACTTCAGACAGATAAATCCTTGATTACGCAAGATCCCAGTACTACATTTTCTCCCTCGGGTTTTAATTCCCTAAAACACAATTCTTTCCGTCTGTGTTCACGAAGATGGCATCAGAGCATCACACGGAGAGAAGACAGCTTACAGTTCACTAGCACAACTCGCACCCTTTTCGCAAATCTCTATGTACAACACGTCACTCCTACAAGGGGTAACAATAACTCCTTGATCTCTTCAACCTACCCAGGGTTCAAGTTTCCTCGCTGTCTCATAAACGAGTTTACCGATCCAACAGGTTGACAATGTCTCTCAAATCTCTGCCTCTCGTCTCTTCCCCTCGTATTTTATTTATGGGCCATTTCTCCTGTAGCGTTTCCCAGTCTGGACTCTGCAGATGGCATCCCCATGGTGTCATTGAATTATGTTCCCCCATTCCTTGTATCTCTCATTAACTAGTAGCTAGATCTGAAGTCTTCAGCAGATTTAGGTTTGATGTTTTGGCCGGACTACTTCATACATGGTATTGTATATTTTCATTAAGCTGGTCTATTTTTAATTAAAAACTTTCAGCTTTTTTTAGTGTTCCCACTTTAAAATGGATACTTCCTTGCCTTCTTACCCAGAATAGTTAAGTTCTACAGCAAAGTCTTAAAATGTTCTTCTAGATTTTTTTAAAGAAGCAGATGGTAAATATGTTAGGCTTATGGCCATACGGTCTCTGTAGTTACTTAGCTATTGCAATTGTTAACCTCTGCCACTGTAGCCTGGAAGCAGCCATAAATTAAATGTAAATCAACAGGTATGGCTGTGTTCCAATAAAACTTTAGTTACAAAACAGGTAGCTGACAACAGGTGATAGTTTGCTGACCTGTCTTAAATGATCAAAGGTTTGACTTACAAAACACTAGCATCCCTAGCAAATATCAAATGTGACCATTAAGATTTATTCAGAAGGGTTTCTACTCAGGCACAAAAATAATAAGTTATCCAGTCACCATATTTACCTAAACATGGGTTCTGATTAAATCAATAACGAGGTGGGAAACAGAGGGCTCGTGAAGAGAATTCAGATCAATAGTTAACTTAATAAATGTTCATGGAACAATAGTAGGTATCCCAAGGGAATCCTAAGATGAGTAAAAGAGACAGCACCCCACCCTGAACACTCAGCAGGCTAATGGGAGGAGAAAATATAGGCGGAAGCTAAGTCAAATGCATAAACGCTGAGCTGTAAGAAAGTCTGCAATAAGTTTCACAAAGAGAAGTACATCGACATTAGTGTTTAAAGGGGACACAGGAGCAGGAAATTTCCATGGATGAGGAAGCACTTTGTAAAAATAAATGCAAGTTGTCATTATGCCTACACATCAGGGACTTTATCACCAGTTGGTCTCTACATACTTGTAGTCTATTCTGTACTTCTCATTCTTCAACTTCCTACGTACATTCAAACGGGTTCTCTAAAACAGCTTCAAGACAAAGGGTACGTATGAGAAGGAGAATCTTAAGAGATGGACCAACTCACCTTCTTGCTTGTCTAAGCTGTCTCTGCCTGCACAGCAGTCTAGATGGTCATCGGCCGGAGAAAACACTTCGGAGAAATTGAACTCGTCCTCTCCCGTCCACCATCCTTGACTCTGGGCGTAACTCCTGAGTTCAGGATGCTCTGCGTCAATCTTGGTGGTAAGTGAAAGCTGATTGCAAATGCACCTGACGCCCTCTGCAGAGAGCACAACGCCCAGTTAGCTGGAAATAGAAAGACTTACCCAAGAAATGGAACTCTACAGGGAATCTCTTCCCTGCAACTCAACTTTAATGAAAGGGAAGAGTCTAATTCCGTTTTTGGATGTCCCAGGCTTGACCAGTCCTGACTGGGCATTATCACAGTGTGAGTGAGCAGAGGTCACTTGATCTTAAATTCACAATCAAAAGGAAACATGTAAAGCCCTTCCTTCAGGCTAAAGAAGCCCCAAGTATTCACTCCTTACAAAGAAAGTGAAAGGCTCCTTGAGCAAAGAGGCACTATGCTACGAACAAGACTTGAGAATATCGCAACTGGGGAGAATTCTCCCCAATTTAGTCTTGCTCCACCTGAAGGAACACTTCACACCACCACCCTCTGCCCAGATAAATTTGTATTTTTGTAAAAATGTAAATGTGATACTTTTTCACTCAACCTTTTTTTTTCAGGTTCCAAGATTTAGAAAAACATAGAGGGCACTGATAATGAATAGTTTTTAAATAATAGAATGTACCTAGGACTAGCTGTGTGTCACCGGCACATATGAGAAGACTCCATGGGAATTCTTTTCTCATAAAAATATAATTAAGTGTCGCTAAATAAGTCTAGGATCGGAAATGCCTGCATTCTGAGTACACTTCACACTGATGAATGAGGGTTAGGGCAGCAGTTCTCCCATCTGCTGGCAGGGTTGCTATGGCTTCGCCAAAGCCTGGGCTATAAATACACAGGATAACCTGGCCCTCAAGTTCAAGATGATGTCCAGTTATTACCGAGTTATCACTTGCAGCTCAGAATGACCGTTCATAGCTGCTGCTTCCAGGGAGCACGATGATCTTCTAAATTCTTGGAGAATGAAGTAGAGAGAGAGGAAAAGTCCAAACTACAAGCTGCAATAAAACCATTGCTACCCGAAAGCCAGTTCCCCAAAGGCCTGGCCACGGCTGGACTGAGTTCTTTCGGTATCTTCTGCTTCACGGATTTACAACGTAAGCATTCCTGCCTGACGGGCATTTATGCTTGGCCATTCATCTTTTAGAGGACATCATACATGTAAAGTTATTCTTAAAAATTGAAAATAAATAGCTTTAGCCTAAATAAGTGATTTTGACATTATTCACACTAAGATATTTTTAAGTCTTATGAATAACTCCACAAATGTTTTATTCCTAAAAGGGATAATTTATAAGACATTGCTTTCCAGAATTTTAGTGTTTGAGGGACGGAATTCATTAAATCCTACTGCAATCACACTTCTGCTGAGATCAGAAAACGTGAAATCAATGAGTCCAAGGACTGGCTGGGTTTAAATATATATATATATATATATATATATATATATATATATATATATATATATATAGTGAAAGACAACATTCATTTTGAGAAGGATTTTTTAAGCTATATTTTAAAGGGAGACTAAGTTTTTTTTGAAATGCAGTTATAGATCAAAATGTTTTACGTTCCACTTAAAAGCAACATGATTGCTTTTCAGTATCAATCGCTAGCCTTCTTGATGGAACCATTCGACAGAAAGACTTCATCTTAGGGGAGGAGTTTCTTGAAAAAGGAGTTTTAAGTTCCGGCATCACAGGAAGCTCACAGACCTGGCGGACCACAATGGCTGCATGAGTTCTGTAACTACTGTGGAAGGAGGACAGGCGGGCACGTGTGGGGCACATGTGGGGTACGTGTGGGGCATACTGGTAGAGAAAGTCTCTGAGATTGCTCCGAGGGCACCATCAGCTAATCTTCACCTTTGTGAGAGTGAGAAGAAGCAACACCCTCCTCAAGGCAGACACAGCTTTTGCACAGCCCCGTTAAGAAAGCACAGCTAGATCTCACTGCCTCAGTGGGGCAGCCTTGCGTAGGACAGAATGTGCCCACTATCCACAGCAGCCCTGACACGGGGCTGACTGAAGCCACAGAAGTCAACAGCCTTGACTCTCAACTACTGCAACAGATCTGCTCTGAACTCGGGTCAGATTTCATTCCAGTCACCCCTAAGGCAGAGATGGCGAACAGCTTCCATCATTTCTGAGGAACCGTAAGAGATTTCCTGGTGAATTCAGTTTTGAAAAATATATAGGCCAAGTATAGATGCAATAAGAGAAGAGTTCTGCAATCTACTCGCCATGTCTGCCACAGACACCGGAGGGGAGAATGGCAGCAAACGTGCTATGGATTTATTATCCGGTTCTAAGGGATGTAAGAGGAGCTTCATTGGCCATTTCTTCCCAGAATTCTTTAGTCCTCTACGAAGCCCCTTAACCCACGCTGGGATTCCATCCTGTCCCGAATATGAGGTGATGATACAAGACAGCCACTCCCACCCACAACATTTCCGTCCCCAGAGCTGTCTTAGAACAAGATGCTACAGGGGCACAGAGCAGCAATTTACTCGGCACGAAGTCCTTCTGGGTAGACTCTCCAGTCCTCTGATGTTCTGCGAACATTGTCTCACAGAGACATGGGCTTGTTGGCCCAGAGGGAGCAAATGAACCCCGCACAGATCCCAATTCCGCTTTTGGAAGAACGATCCAAGCAAAAAATGCTCCACGGCTGGAGGTGATCAGGAGCAGCTAGTCCCCTGTTGTAGTAATTCACTGACCTACTATGAACGAAATGGAAAAATCACCATTCCTGTGGCCAATTAACAGAGTAACAATTTGGATCACGAAACAGCTACTAGTCTGAACTGGAGCCTGCCCAGAAGGCGAGTGTAAAACAGAAGATGTTAGGAGCATGCTTCCCAAGTATGGACAGCCATTCGCTCCGGGTTCGGGAGACTCCAGCTTCCTCTCTAGAAGCAGAAGCCCAGACGTGAGAGGCAGGCCAGAAGCCGAAGACCCCGCACGGAAAGGGTCTGCATCAGTAGCATGGTTCCCGTAAGTCAGGACACATCCACGTCAGCCTTTTCTGTCCACAAAACTCTCCACCATGCACACCCACTCACCTGTGATTTTCTCAGCAGCCCAGTACTTCCCAACGGTCTCAAGCACCCAGGCCTCCTCACGGTCCACGATCAGATACGCACTCTGGAAGCTGTGGCAAGCGTCCGCATCTTCGTAATAATTCCCACCTTGTCCATGTTCCTCCAACAAGGCCACAATGACGTCTAAGGCTTCTTTAGCGGTCGACCCTCGTTCTAAACCAAGCCTGAAGTAAAGGAACCGGAAGGATCCCTCGGTCATTTGGTACCACGTGATTATCGGCATAGTCACCAAAGCCTGGAATGAGGCTGAGTTGCGAAGCATGCCGGTATGTGAAAAGATGCTAAGTGCGCAGGCCCACACGTAAACAGATTTAACAGCACTTTGATTCAGAGAACTCTCACACATTCAGTTCCAGATTCTGCGGTGTTTTGTGTCTCTGGGCATCCTCCACCCACAGAACCAGAAGAGTCAGGAACCCGGTGGCTTCTCCCTCTTAAAAGGAAGCTAAGCCACCCCAACTTCCTTCTCTCTTCCAGCTCTGCCTCCCATGGAGCTGGCCAGCCCAGCTCTAGCCCTCAGCAAGACACTCTTCGGTGGCTTCTTCCCCCTACCTCGGGGCAAAAGGAAATCTCTGCCCAGTCTAGCCTTGTTCTCTATTATTCTATAACAGGTATTTCGGTTGATAATAAGTGTTCCATAGATAGCTATTGTCATTGGTGCATAAAACTGACACAGAGATCTCAGTAGAAATAGGAGGCTGGCTAGGACAGGAGTGATTCTGCTTTCCTATGTATTTCTCCTCCCGCCCATCAGCCTATCTCTACTGCTGTGGCGGACAAACTTCAGTTATCAAAAAGTACATATTTCTTCTAAAGTGAAAAAAGCAATCTCTTTTCAGTCCTTCCAATTAATGGACTCCTTAAGGAGGGCACAAAACTTGTCCTCTGTGTGACCTTGGGCAATTTATATAATATATTGAAACTTCACTTTTAAGTCACCTGTATCTACAACAAGTATCTACATCCTTGGGTTGCTAGGAGGATGAGTTATTTATGAGATAACAAATATGGAAACACATAACTCAAGTGCCCAGGCCCAAAAAAAGTGATCAGTAGGTTTGGGGAAGTAGCACATTGTGGCAGGAAAACAAATGACTCAGAGATAAATGGACCCAGCTTCTAGTTCTGGTTCTGCTACCCACTGGCAGCATGATCTTAAGTAATCTAACCTTTCCGAACCTTGATTGATTTTTTTTTCACCTGTAAACTGGACACAGAACTATTTCCCTCTGGCTGATTTGAAAGAGGATGGCACACGCTCTGTCCTCAGTAAATGTCCATTCCTTTATCTCTTTGTTCAAATTACAATTCTGGGGGCAGGAACACAGTCTTAGAACAGAGGCAATGAAGCTGGCTATGGGGATAGCACAGGCCAGTTCTTGATGAATTTTCAGCTTGAGAAGCAATTGTTAATATAATTCGCCCAGCTTGATACTTCCTGGAGAGACATTTATTTCACTATGCTACCAGGAAGAAGAGAAGATAATGCAACTACATGCTACAGATTTCTTCTTTGAACAGGCTTATTTTCATGGTCACATAATTACATCTCCATTTTGCTTGGCATTTCTCAGTTTAAGCTTATTTTGGAAGACTCAGTACACCAAGGCAATGATGTGTGAGGTCGAACCCTAAGACTTTAGGAGAGTGAGAATAAACCTATTAAAGAATGACTTAAGTCAGCTTTCTGTTGGTCAGCGCCATCTCCTCCAAAGAAAAGTCAGAGAAGCAAACACTCATCTTATCTCGAGGACCTGAAGCAAACAAACGTGCAATGAGCACCTCTTAGAACCCAGATCTGCGCACCAAGGAGGACCCCTTCCTCCTTTCCACAGGCCCCTGGTCACGCTGCCTCGTGCACGTATTCCAAGCAGAACCCTGTCCCCAGGCCTGTGCAGGGCCTCAACCTGCCCGTGCAAACACGCTAGGAGCACGTGACCATCCGACCAGGGTAACGGCCCCGCCTCTGGAAGCTATGGCTTCTCTTCTGCAGTTTCTAACTCACCCTCGTGCTGTTCTGCCTGTTTGTTTTCCACACTGAGACTCCCAATACTTGCATTTCCCACTCTCCCCCCCACACACAGTGACTTTGGTACCCTCTGTGCACAGCATCTTTGTGGGGGGAGGGGGCCTCACCACTCATCCACAGACACAGTTCTCATTTTAGCCCTTGTGCCAGGACTATGGGAAAAAGATACTCCTTTGTCCCACCTAGCCATTCCCACCTGGTCTCCCGCCATGAGACCAGGACAGGACCACCTGCTCCTCAGTGCCAGGGCCATGAGTGAGAACAGCGTCACACACGCCCTACATGCGACGGAGAAGTAGTGAAGCACCAGGGCTACGGCGGGCGAGGGTGGCGCGTCACACAGCAGTGAGTGGCCCCCTTTAAAGCCTCTCACAGCAGTTCCACCTCCCGGGTCCACGAGGTTCAAAATGAAAGCGGCGCCTTTCTGATCCCCACGCCTAAGTTCACGCTGGCCACTAGATCTCGGCACGGAAGCAGGGCAGGAAAAGGGATGAAACTAACGGGGCCAAGGTCAGAGTCTGACGTCAACCTCAAGTGCAATTCCAAGTCTTTTCAAAGTACGTGCTCAGTTCGGCTTGTTCTGCGTCTTGGAATTAGATGTTTCCAATTCAAATCCCCGGGCAAATCCCTGTTTGGGACCCAAGACTTTCCTTCATGTCTGTGTCCAGCTCGCTGTGCCGATCCCTGAAATGTCAGCACGTCTCACGCCTGCACTTGGCCTGCTTAAAGCCCCGTTTAGCAGCTCTGCTCACTGCTCTTTTGGATATCTACGCCTCCATGGGCTAGGGAGACCCCTGTCGCTTCTGTATCCCAGTTAAAGGTAAAACCAAGATGCAATGAGATTTATCATGGATATATAATCAGTGCCCAGGGCAAAGTCATGAAAATAGTCACTCTTCCTCCCCTTATGGGATGGGCCTGGTGTTCTTATAAAGATGCAGGTGCAAATATAATTGACCCTTTAGCATCACGAGGCAAGGGGGTACCTGCTCCTCCTGAGTTTATAAGAACCGGAAATAGTAAGGAAGGATAAAGAAAGCATAAATGCATTTTGCTACCAATAGGGTGTCACTAACAGACCCATCCATTGGCTGGCTGAAGCTATGGGCCACTGAGGTCTCTGCAAATATGCAATTTCTCCCTATACGACCTGCATAATGTGGAGGCCGCTATTTCTCTTTATAGAACGTTAGTCTGGGGCGGCTCTTTGACGGTCACCCAATCTAAAGCCTTGCATTGGACACGTGAGGACACCGTGGCCCAGAGAGATGATGTGACTTGGTATAGCCACACTGAAAACCAAGGACCCCGCTCCCAGCGACATCTTTCAAGCACATCCACGACTCTGTCGCATCTCACTGTCTCAGAGAAAGGAAAGCCATTTGAGAATGTCGCTTCGTTCCAACGCCACTTGAGTGGTCCATTCCAAACGCAGCCACTGATGACCCACCACGTGCCAGGCACGCAGTTCCTGGTACTTGGAAGCAGCAGTGAACAAGGAGACAAAGATCCCTGCTGTCGAGCATCCTAACCACTTCCCTATGTCACACGGTGACCGGAAGAGCAGGGAGAGGAAGAGGTGACAGAGACGTAGAGGGGAGGAGGGAAGCGATCTCTGTCCTTTCACCCTTTATACGCTGTATATTTTATATGCATCCGTTTTCTTTTACGCATTTTAGATATATGTCTAATAATACCATAAATGTCGCCCCATTTTAAATATAGGTGCAGTTCAGTGGGTTTCGGTGTATTTAGCAAGTTGTGCCACAATCAGCGTGATCTGAGTTTAGCACATTGTCAGCACCCCAGAGAGCAGCCCTGTCTCCATCAGGAATCACCCCCACTCCCCAGGCAATGATTAACCATCTAGTTTCTGCTTCTACGAATTTGCCTGTTCTCATATTCTGTAGAAATGGAATCATATGTGACCTTTGGTGTCTGGCTTCCTTCACTTAACATAATGTTCTCGAGATTTCATCTCGTAGCATGTTTCAGTATTTGATTATTTTTTTTATTGCTGAATACTATTCCCTTGTCATCTATTCTTTTTTTTCCCATCATCTCAAAGCTTATATCAGAAGGAACATGTCTTCTTGGGGAGGATCATGTCACAAAATATGAGGTTTGGAGGGAGATAAATCCCACCCCTGATTCCCCAACTGTCCCGGGCAGCTGTTTCGAGGCGTCACCGCACAGTACCTGACCAGGTCCATCCCCAGCAGGGCTTCCGTCTCGGCGGCCGGCTCTCTGGCGTTCGTGGCTTCATTGGCTATGCACACTCCGTGTTCATTGGCTCCCATTTCTGCCCCCCAAAGCCAGGCAGGTCTGCTTATCACAATGGCATGGGTCCTGGGAGCTTGGTCGATTGAGATGTAAGTACACTAAAAAAACGAAGACAGGAAAGAAAGAGACATCGCCATCAGGTGCCACTTCGTTTTCACCGTGGTACTGACACTGAACCACCACATCAGTTACAAACAGACCAAAAAAGGAAAAGCTTCAGGAAAACCAGACTTGAAAGACACCCCCCGAGTCTCAAAACAGCTCAAAGGTCTTCTCCACATTGAGCTTCGGTCTTGCCAATCACTCAGGTTTTACTCTCTTTGATTCAAGCCAATGTGTCTATAATGCTTACATCTATGGCGGTCATCTTCTTGAACCAGGCATTTGGCCAACTCTCTGCTCTGAACAACGTGCCTAATCATTTCAATAGGCACCGATGGCCACCAGCATTTCAAACATAGAGCTATTTATCCTCGTTTGCAAAAATCCTTCTAGATCGGTGGTTTTCAAATGTTTTTAACATGACAAATCCCTGTCTAGAAAAGAGACTTTACCTAGAAGCCTGACATGAAAAACACATAAAAGGGAAAACACTTATTTCTGAAGAAGGGAGGTCCCTAAGTCCCCTGAAGTGATCCCCAGGGCTCCCTGGAACACAGCTTGGCAACCCTGCAGGACTGCTTGGCTGGCAGAAAAAAGAAAATGATAATAACACTTTACATTTAACTAAGGCATTAAATGTATATTCTCTCATACAACATGCTTTCCTGTCTGTCCCATTTGATCTTCACACTAACCCAAAAGCTGGACACATAAGGAAACAGTCCCAGAAAGGTGATGTCTAACTGCTGTCCAAATGGCAGGGTGTGCCACCTAGAGTTACATGTCTCACCTTCTCCAGGCTGCCGTGTCTTCACCTGGAACATGAAAGAGCTGATCTGGATCCAACCCCTTCTTCCAAAGTATGTTTAGCCTCAGAACCCTTCCTTCATACAAACTCTTAAGTGGAAGCATGAAGACGATAAAACTGGTCCGAGTGTGTTGAGAGGCAACACACTGTTTCTTCCTTTTCCCTCCCCATTGTGGGCCCATGGGAGTACTCGGCTGGATAACCAACCTCAGTTCTCCACAGGAGGCCTCCTGGCTCTGACATTCTATTCATCCATGACACATCCGTCACCAGCATGGAACTGGGGCTCTCACGTACACAGAGCATTTGGCCAACTCTCTGTTCTGAATAATGTGCCTAATGATTTCAATAGGCACCGATGGCCACCAGCATTTCAAACATAGAGCTATTTATTCTTGTTTGCAAAAATCCTTCGCTCCTCCGCTCTCAAGGGAGAATTGCATCAGCTGCAGAAGCCATTTACATTTTAAATCGGGACGCTGAAAGCATCGGACCCAGCGCAGCCTGAGATCCTTTTGCCATTCAGGGCCCAATTATATCGACTGAATGCAGCTCAGGAAGTTATTCTGCATTGATTTTCCACCATCTCTAAACCTCAGGTAAGAGCTGGAATGCACGTAGCGTGCACACTCATTGGTCACGTGACATCCGTACCTTCGCAAGCCGCTGGAGATATTGCTCTGCGCTGGGATAATGTTATTTCTCTTGATAAATATTTGTCCGCTGAAAGCTAAATAAATCCGGAGGTGGTCAAGACACTCTGGTGCTTTTCATGGCAAATCGATAAGAAAATAAACTTTTGAAATGTTTTCCCCTATTCAGTTTTCAAAAGTTATTTACTTTTAAAAATGATCCCTTTAGAATAAAACCTGGCCAAAGCAAAAAACAGCTATCGTCCTCTGTGTTCTTCTAAATATAACTGGTATATATATATATATTTAGAAGAGGCAACCCTTGGTTGACCTCACAGATTGCAAGGACCTTGTCAGCTTACAATCCCTTATTTTTTATTTTTTTAGGCCGACAGCACCTGGTCTTCCTAAGCAGTCTCCCATCCAAGTACTAACCAGGCCCAACCCTGCTTAGCTTCCGAGATCAGACAAGATCGGGCTTGTTCAGGGTGGCATGGCCACAGACTTGAAGTCTATATCTTAAAATTCCACTCTTGTATGTAAAAAGTAGTTCAGGCATTGACCAACATTTTCCATAACCCTATACACACTGAGCTCCAGTGACAGATTCTGTCTTGAAAAGAATAAGTAAATAGGAAAGGAATCTTTAGATTCTTAAGCCTAGATTTATTTAAATGTTTTTTTAAGGACAGGAGAAAAGTAAAAATAGGAAACTGATTTACTTATTTGTCCTTAAATTCATTTTTTTATCTTTACAAAATTTATTTCTTTATTTTTAATTTATTAACGAAATCCAGTAAGTTTCAGGTACACAATTTAACAGTAAGGCATATATATATTGCACTGCATGTTCACCTCTCTTAGTCCTTAAGTTGGTTTTTACACATTCATGTGCATTTCACTGATTACTGTAGAGCACCAACCACACACAAAGCATTTTGTGCTAAGTACTACTGGCAAATGAATCAATGAGGATGTCAAGTTTGGGGGTGGGGGGAGTTGTTTGAGAAAGAAGGAGAAGACACTCATGCAAATTACTATGACCACCAGGCCAGCCAGTTTCAGCATCACCGAAGCCTGTCTACTCAATCTGCATTGTGTTTTGATCCCTCCTCTCACTTTGTACTTCTGATCAACCTGGTCTGCTTTTTCTTTCTCACATTCCATTCCATTTATCCCCTTCCAAAATGCAGTCTGACTTATGCAGGCATCACATGTGCTATTCACGAATGCTGTCTCCCCCAGTTAGAAGGGAAGCTCCACGAGGGCAGGGAGACAGCTTTGTTGTTTAGTTCACTGATACACCCCAAGTCTGGTACACGCTCACATCAGTAAACCCTTTTTGTTTTAATGAATGAGTGAATGAATGAACGAGTAACCAAGATCAGAGAGAACATAATAGATTCAAAGGAAATCATAACACATAACACATCCAAGCGGTCAGAGGCTTTGTCAAGTGGGTGACACTCGAGTTGACCTTGAAAAATGGGCCAGATGTCAAGGTATTCCAGAGGTGAGAGCCTGAAAAGAGACAGCAAAGGTGTGTCCTGGGGCAGGGAGGTCCCCCACTGTGACGCTTAGGGGAGCTACTGTGATGTCATTGAGTTACAGGCCTGCCAAGAACTCAGTAAGTACCGACAGATAAAAATGTTCAAATTAAACCAGAAAAGCCATACAGTATTGGGTGAGAGTTCAAAATACATGCGGCCAGCTTGACACTTTTCAGGCCAAACTCAGAATGAGCAGGAAGGACGAAGATCCTTCCAGAAGGGCCAGATCAGTGCGTCCCAAGCACTGAGCTGAAAGCTGATGCTCCAAATCCCCCCCCCCCACACGCTACCGAGCAGAGCGGGGGGGAGGGAAGATGGACGGCCGGGCCCCTAGGCCTTGGTGAGCCCGTGACACATGCTGCCCCAGGCGTCTCTGTCATGCAACCACAGAACCCAGGGCCTGACGCGGACCCTTCTGTGGCTGCAATTCACACACACTCCACTGTGTGTGAACCCTGACTGATCACACCCGGGTCTGGGAGGGAATGGGGAGGGTGGGCACGCTTGTCTCATACAGATGTTTATTTAACATCCCACTTTGGGAGAAAACCTCGCCAAGCAGGAACATTTACACGTGTTGTAATTAGCTGAATTTTGTAAAGTCAGCCATCTAGAACATGAACACCACAGGCAGTGAGTTTTTAAAATAGAATTCAATGACCTTCCCCACTTGCCACATTATTAATGAGGCAGAGAGTAAGTGGGATTTGAGGTAGCTGAGAAGGTCTCGCTGGGACAAAAAAAAAAAAAATCCAAAAAGCGACTGAAATCTTTCGGTGCGGTAAAAACAATGTAGCTCCTTAAGTCAAAATTCCTAGCCAAATTTCTACCAGACAAGGAAAAGAAAAAAATATATATTTACCACTTTAAGCCTTTGCAGGGGGAGTTCTGGCCTCGGCTTTGGTTATTAAGCTGTGAAAGTGATGAGCAAATTGTCATACTGCTTCACATCCACTCCTAACCAGCCTTTAATAAAACCAATGTCAGCCAGTGTGGCTTCTGGTGCCAAGGCCACATACCTATAAAGAAAGCCCGGAGTGGGGAGTGTGGTGAGGCAAACTTCCAAAGGTCGGCCCTGCCTAGCCCTAGTCGTCGAGGTTTTCAAAGGCTTGCCTGACTGAGTTTGCTACTCTCCCAGGCGGCTCCTGGGGACACATGCCAGGTTGGAAGGTGACAAGATGAACCTTGACAAGACCCTCGAGCAAAAGACAAAAGACAGTTCTTCTGCAGAGCGAGCCCTCTATTATTTTGTGTGATCGTGTCAAGAAAGGAAAGAGCAAACTCAGCTCCGTGCTGTCGCCCACCCCTTGCGCATTCCAACGCACACTATTTCTGGATCTCGCCCAGTGAAAGGAAGAATAGACTCTCACACAAGAGACATTTCAATTAATGAAATGCTACCATTGTGCCTTTCCTACTGAACGCCCTGGCACCGCCAGCAAAAACCACTGTGAACCGAGTTGATGCGTCAGCCGGACTTCGTAGGATGGGAGAGAAAAAAAAGGCAGGGAAAATGAGATGCTTCAGAGAAATATTTTTAGTTTTAGAAAATTTGCGAGTCTAAAGTGGCATTGCTAATTATCACTGAGAGCTGTTGGTTGATGGGTTTTTTGGTTGGGTTTAAAAAAAAAATTTTTTTTTTAGCCCAGTGTCATGCCTGCTACATGGCTGGTTTTTAAAATGTGTCCTTCAGGTTCATAGTAGGTCTACATAATAACAAAAGTAGATGTCAGCGACATTATAGAAGAACTGCTTTTTATTTTCTTGAAGCTGTAAGATCTTTGAAGATGCAAAGATCTGGGGTCAGAAATAAATGTGGAAAAGGGGGCATGGCAGAAGGAAGACCCCTACTAAGCCACTCGCCCATGGGGGGAGGGAGATGCTTCTCACTCTGCACAAGGCTGGGGTCCTCTGTTTCTGGGAATGAAGAGAAGAGAACAAACAACAACAACAACAAACAGACAGGAAGATTGTGCAATCTGCAGTCACAGAGCTTTGCTCAGCATTCTTTGCTCCAGAATGAATCTTCAGAATTAAAATTCAGATCCCCCTACACGTGCATACCCCCGCACACCACCAGTAAAGCCGTAATCTGGACAATTACACTAACGATACCACTAGCTATCGTTAATTGGTAATGGTTTACTCTTTGTGAGTATTTTCATGGGGGAAGAAAAGAGAAACAATCCACCAAACGCCTGCCCCAAATGTATAACCTCACCCTACGTTACTGATCCCACACAGAACCTCACACAGCGAGAAACAGAAATAAATTGAAACAAACTTTCAAAAAAAAGAGAAAACAATGAAAACTTTAAACTTTAGAGGAGAAAAATAATGGAAAGGAGATTTATTATATAATAATGACTCTTTCAGAAAAACATTATGTGTCAAACCTCACTTGCCTGTCAAGAATTCTGTCCTCACAAATTATGGTACAATCATTCTCTTGGGCATCATGTATAAATAATATAAACTTTAGTTGAATCTATTGTTTTTCTGGAATACAGTATTCTAATATTGGATCTATTTTTTTCCCCCCAAATAGAAAGTTCAACCATATGAGAATAGACCTATACCCACCCAGGAGAATGCACACATATCATCATCATCATGATCATCATCATCATCCAGGAAATTACTCATTTGCTTCCTCAACAAGCCTCCCCACAGGGAGGAGCGGAGCTCAGGTCAAGTTGAGAGGATGCACAGAGCTATGGCATCCTCAGAGAGGACCAAGGGGCTTTCACAAATAGATACATATTTATCCATCCTACTCTGCAACCAAAAGAAGTCGTTAACAACCCAGAATGCACCCGAGAAAGACTGAAGAATCTAAAATAAAGTGCTCCAATCTGCCAACTATGCAGCTGCATAGAACCGTGCAGGAATTTCAGAAACTGAGGCGCTCTGTGCCGGGGGACCCTATTTATTATTCTTGCAGTCTCCAGCAAAGTGAACTTGACATACAGTAGATGACAGACAGAGGGGCAGACAGGTGGGCAGACGGAGGGAAGGGTGAAGGGGTGAGCAAGCGGACCGCCCGGAAGGGAAGACCGCCTGGAAGGACGGGCCAGCTGGGAGGATGGGTGGGTGAGTAACTGAGCAACGAGGACGACTTGTTACAAATGGTTATTCTCAGAAGATGCGTTCCTGGGACCTCAGCACTCAAGTATGACATTTCTAGGGAAACCGCCAGAATCTGTATATTCAAAATGTCATGAAATGGCTGGAAAATAGATTGGGTTTCTATGGGAAGTTCTCACTCTTCATAGTTAAAGAACAATAATTTCAATACGGCAGTGAGTGCTTTTATGAAAGTTACATGACAGTCATGGTGGCTCCAAGGCCCCAGTACGGAAAAGAACCCATCATTCTATACTTGGGACAAGTTACAGGTGTGTGTACCTATGAGGGAATTGAAGGCATAAGCATCAATTTGAAAAGGAGATTTCAAAAGCACGTGCTAAAGATAGGAGTTTGGGAACTGAGACCTGGAATCACAGAATCTCTCAAAACGAGTCAATTCTTTTTAAAAAAGAATCAGTTCCTCTCTGCAGCACAATGTTCTCCTTAGAATTTACATGGTGCTTTCACATGTCAGCTCACATGTGCTTCGCAAAAAAAAAAAAAAAAAAAAAACCAGGAAGGCAGACACAGTGGACATTCTGATCTCCATCTGGCCAGTGAGGAAACTGAGTCGCAAAGACCCAAGATGCAGTAAATGGGGACAGCAAGACTGGAACCCAGGACCCCGCCTCCCGGGCCAGAACTCATCCCCCTAGTTTCAGGTGATTGTAAATTTCAATCGATTTGTGATGGCAGAACATGCATGAAGTGCTACATGCTCACAGAAGAGAGGCAGGCTCGAGGGAGGAGGGCATATCCATGCCGGGGCCTCGAAGGATGCCCAGGAGTCTACCAAGTAGGGGACAGGAGGGGAGAGGAAGGACATTCCCAGCAAAAGACAGAAAAGGCAAAAGCACAGAGAAACAAACACAAGTGTGGTGTTTACTCAAGAAATGGCAAGCAGCTCCGTGTAGCTGGGGCCGATGGTGTAAGCTGGGAGAGAAAAACTAACAATGAAGATAGAAAAGTAAGCAGGGGATTGTACGATGCTTATGGGGTCAAGCACTAGAAAAACGACTCTATGACCCAGTGATCCTGCATCTGGGAGTATGTCCATGGCTACACCCACACGTGCACAAAATGACTTACGTGCGAGGTTCTCCGTGGCTATACGTCCTAGACTAGTGTCCCCCAATAGCAGGCTGCTAAGTGAATTATGGAATATCTCCACAGTGAACTACGACCAGCTGTAAAGCTTATAATCTCTATGTACAGATATAGAAAATCTTTACAATGTGTTATTGAACCCGAAAAGCAAATTGCAGACTTTTTCTGTAAGTTTGAAATTATATATTTGAAAATCAAGTTTCGGAATAGTGTATATAATGGGCTACTTTCGTGGAAAAAAAAGAAAAGGCTAAGTATTTGTATTTATTTGCATAAAACGCTGAAAGGATGTGCAAGAAATTGTTAGAGTGGGTTCCGTGGGATGAGAATCAGAGTAGTTAGGAATAGGGAGGAGTAAGGTTAATCACTGTAAACCATTTTAGTAGCATTTTAATATCACTTACTCTTTGAACCACATCAGTATATTACCCATTCAAAATGTAAAATTAATTTAAAAGTATCTTTACCCACATTAGTTGAAAACTTATGTCCCTATAAAAACCTGCACACAAATGTTTATAGCAACTCTATTCTTAACGGCCAAAACTTGGATGCAACCAACAAGTCCTTCAATAGGCGAACGGCAAAATAAACTATGGTACACCCAGAAAACAGAATTATTACCTAACGCTTAAAGAAAATGTACTATCCAGCCTGGAAAAGACACAAAAGAACCTGAAATGTATCTTACTAAATGGAAGAAGCCAATTTGAAGAAGCTACATACTCTGTGTGATTCCAACTACATGACACTCTAGGAAACACAAAACTACAGAGAGAGCGAAAGGATGAGTGCTTGCCAGGGCTTCGGGGAAAGACAGCCAAACAGGCGGAGCACAGGGGATTTCTGGGGAAGTGGAACCACTGACTGTGTACGATACTGTCATGGTGGACACATGTCATCACGCATTTGCCCACACCCGTCAGACATGCAACACCAAGAGTGAGCCCTCGGGTAACCTATGGGCTTTAGTGGGTAAGAAGGTGTCGATACCGGCTCCCCAGCTAGAACCAAAGTTGTGCACACACACATGATATGATGTTCATAAGGAGGGAAACTGGGGGTGGGGGTGGGGGTGGTAGAGGGTTATATATAGGAACTCTTATACTTTCTGCTCCTTTTTATGTAAACCTAAAACTGCTCTAGAAAATAAAATCTATTAATGTGAAAGAGAAAAGAAAGGAAAAGTGAGCAGGGTGCCAGTCGGGAAGAGCTGTGAATGGCATACAAAGCAGCCTGGATTTGCATCCTATAAACACAACCCAACGTTTTTTAAACAAGTGACAGAGCTGTGTTTGGGTGGGGGAGGAAATCTGGTGACCGCAGGGATAAGAATCCAGGAGAGAGAGAGAGAGACTGGGGCATCAATAAACTAATTATAGAGGGGAGAGGGAGGTGGGATGCATGAGATGGGGGCAGCAGGAGGAGATGGGGGGAAGGAGATGAGGGGACACAGGAGAAGCAGCAGCAGGCCTCAGTGACAGCTGTCCCCAGGGATGTCCCCAGGGCACCCAGGGATGCCTGGGAAAACGAGGGTGGGTGTTTCCCTCTGGTTTCTAGATTAAACTCTGTGGCAGACAAGGATGCTTTTGGAGGAAAAGGAGCAAACAAGATGGGAAAAACGAATCTGGCTTCTGACCTGTGAGGTTATTTTCCCTGCAGAATGTGGAAACGTGCAGGGCAGCTCCAAACACAGGTATGCAACCCAGAAAAGAGGTCAGGCAAATTCTGGTACGGATCAAGCGGCACTTATCATGCAGGGGAGATATCTCGACCTACACTGTGTCTGAGTAATAATACACCGTGAGTCAATTAGTGAAAAGAATCTATTCTATTTCCTGAAACAATTGTGACCATGGGACTAAAATATTAATTTATTTAGCCTATCCTCCATAAAAGAAATCAGATTTTTCTAACACATTTATTTCAGACATAGTGGATCCCCTTACCTGTGGGGAAGACATTCCAAGATCCCCAAGTAGAATCCTAAAACCGCAAATAGGATGAAACCCTATATGTACCATGTTTTTTCCCTATACATAACAGACCTAAGATAAAGTTTAATTTACAAATTAGGCACAGTAAAAGATTAACATAACTAATAATAAAATAGAACAATTATAACAACATATTATAATGAAAGTTATGTGAATGAGGTCTCTCTCTCTCTCTCTCTCCAAGTATCTTAATTGTATTGCCACCCTTCTGATGATAATGTGAGATAATAAAAAACTTTACTGAGTCAAGAACTTTCGCCGTTTCACCTAAAGGAAGCACATTTTGCGACTTCTCTCGGACACATCTGCACTGCCAGCATCACTACTCTTGTGCTTTGGAGCCACCGCTAAGTGAAATAAAGGTGACTTGAGGCAAGCACTGCACCACCACAGCCGCCGAGGTGGCTACTCCGTAGCTGAAAAGACCTCTAACAAAACTCAACACTTATCCCATTGGGCTTTCTTTGAAAGCACTCAGAATAGAAATTGATGTGAACTCTTCAACATGATAAAGCTACACAGACCCCAGTGCCAACGCCAGCACGTTAATGGGGAAGCACCAGAGGCTGCCTCATCCAGCGCAGGAACAAAGACAAAGAGACCCACTATCTCTGCTTGTGTTAACACTGAATCTCAGCTATAACCCAACGAGAAAAGAAAATAATTAGAAGCGTTAAAATAATCAAACTATCTTTATGTGTAGGCGTTATGACACTATAGCTGGAAAACCCAAAAGCGTCAATGACATGGGTTGACACACCAATAAAATAATTTTAGTAAAATCGTGGAATATAAAATTAGCATCAAATAGTTGTCATGAAAATCTAGCAACACACTGGGAATGTGGAGAAACGGGCATTGTCACACATTGCTGGTGCACATACATCACATAACGCAAAATGCTATACCACCTACAGAAGGAAACTTGCTAATATCTAACAAAATTACATACTTGTTTACCTGGTGACCCAGCAATCCCATTTCTAGGCACCGATCCTCCCAAAAATACTAACAAAAACTATTGTTCAAGCATTCCAACTAGAAATTGAATTTTTTAATGGAAATATAATTTTTTAATATAAAACTATATAAACCAAGGCCAGACACTGTGACAGATGCACGAGATTGTCATTCGCTTCAGCACAGTTTGTAATAGAGAAAGAGTAGCAAACAATGCAAACGTCCGGCAGGATGGGACTGACTGAACCACGACACACCCGTGGCCTGGAACACCACGCAGCTCGCGACGAGGAGCGAAGAATATCTCTGCACCCCACAGGGCGTGGTCGCCGAGATACACTTCCAGTTGAAAACACCAAAAAGTGTATATGGCATGCTCTTATTCATCTGAGAGAGAGAGAAAGGGCTTGGGATGAATATGTACATGCGTGCGTGTGTGTGTGTGTGTGTGTGTGTGTGTGTGTGTGTGTGTGTGTGTAGGTTATTATATATCTATGTCATTTTTAATGGAAGAATAAACCAAAGAACTTTCCAAGCATAGTTACCTATAGGGAAAAAAAGGCAATGGAGTAGAGGAGACAAAAATAAAAGCTAGGCAGCTATGAATACTCAGGCATCACCTGTTTCATCACGCTTCACTCCGTCGTGCTTCACGGATGTTGTGGAGGGTTTTTTTTTCCAATTACAGCTGACACACAATATCCTATTAGTTTCAGGTGCACAGTAGTGATTAGACACTTATATCGCTTACAAAGTGATCACCCTGACCAGTCTAGTGCCCAGCAGATGTTGAGTTTTTTCACAAATGGAAGGCGACACCCTCCACCACCAAAAAAGATTACGACTCGCTTTCTTATATCCCTGCTTTATTGCACTGGTCTGGAACTGAACTGAACCTCCGATATCTCCAAGGTATGCCTGTACCTTGTTTTGTAGATTTGACTTGGAACCGCACAAATATTGTACTTTATAAAATAAGGGCCATAGCAACAAACACAGACTTCTCTTTATGACTCTATTTTTAAGGCTACGAGCGAACCTAACGAAAACAGGAACCAATTGACATGACAGCGCTGACTAGTGAGCAGGCTTCCACGAAGGAAGTTAAGAGATGCTGGGCAAAGCCCAGGAAGCAGAATAACTGCTAATCGAGCGACTGTGACGCATCACTTACCTCCACCTTGCTCTCAGGTTCATGATCGGCCGCCGAGAAATACACAACCTCCTGCACTTCATCCCTGGGCCGAGCTGAATTTTTCCCAAACACCACCAGACCGTCCTTAGCTCGCGGCGGGAAGGCCACCAAACAGCAGCTTGGAGGAGCCACGGGCATCCTGCAAGGAGAGAGATCGCCAGACAGGGAATGGAAGCAGGCTTGACGAGGAACATTTCAACGGTGAACTCCTCACACATACTTCACCAGCTGACATGGTTTTAGTACCGAACTGTGTGCAGCCAGCTCATTAAGAGATCCCAGCTGGCAGATGAAGGTGGGGCTCTACAGCACCCCCGAGACCAGACACTGTTTAGTACTCCGTGGGATTAAACGAGCTCGGATTTGCAACAAACTGCGTGGCAGCCAAAAGTGCGATGATGTAGGGGATGGGAAAGCAGGTTATTGTTCCCGGCAGGAAACACACACACACACACACACTGCAATCTGTCACCGTAATAGAAAAATAAATAAATAGACCTTGTAACCGTGCCCTACAGAGGTGCCGCAGAGATGCATGGCTGCCATATAACAGATTTGGGGGCAGTGATGGAAATGGGTCTAGATTTCAGTGGAAAGATACGCCCTTTTTTATGTATATGTTTTTACTCTACCTCAATAACATAACATGCAAGCATCTTTCGGTTTCCCTCCCACCTCTCCAGCTGCTCCTGGTCTACTTGGCCATTGAGCATCCTCTCTGCTTGATCCTTCTTTCCTCAGTTAATGCCCTTTTCTCTCAAGGAAAATTCATCCACAGCCAGAGCCTCCCTTGTCCCTTAAGTGCCAATGACCTACACCTTGAGCTCTGAACCCGTAGATCCAACTGCTTACCAGATATCCAGCACTGATTTCGTCATCTCCTTCCCCAAACCTGGTCCCTTTCCAGGGCTCCCTATCCCAGTGGCCAGCTCCACCGCCTGTCCCACTACAGAGTCCAGAACTCAGGAGCTATCTTACCAACTGCTTCTCCTTTATCTAACATATTACCAATCCAGCAGGTCGGATATCCCAAATCTGTATGGAAACTATCTACTGCTCTCCACCTCTACTACCACCACCCTCCCCCAAGCACCATCATCTCTAGGCTGGACCACTGCAGCAGCATCCTAAAAGATGAGTCCCTAACGGCTAGTATTCCCCCTCCAAAACGTTGTCCACACTGAAGGGATCGTTTTAAAAGGAAGATTTTTTTCATGTCCTTCCTACTTAAAATCCTTTGCAGGCTTCCCACAGCTCTTAGAACAAAGACTAAAATCTGACCAAGCTCATGCCCCTTCCCCGGCCTCATCTCCTGTTATTTGTGTCTCCATTCTCCCAGATCCGGCACACAGGACTTTTTCCAGCTCCTCCAGGACTCCGGGGGCCTTTGCACAGGCTGAGCCCTCTTTCTTGACACTCCTGTCCCTGCTCCCTACACCAAAACCATCTGCCTAGCTAACTCCTGCTTCTTCATGTACCGCTCAAATGCCACCTTAATTTATGTCACCGTACTACATAAACAATCAAATCTGAAGTATCTGTGTGACTGTTTGATTACCAACAATCAATACTTAGTCTTTCCTGCTAAAGTCTAAGCCATGTGAAGGCAGGGACATTACAAAAGTGCTGGTGTCTCACCCGTAGGCAGACCCTTACTTTATTTGATCTTTAAAAATACTAGGAACCCACTGGTCTTGCATTTATGAGATGTAGCTATAGAAAATAAATAAAACCCACAAGGTTTTTGAGAATAAATTCTTCTTCAGCCTGGACATTTGCTTGGTCAGCAAATCTTCTGGGTCAGCTGACCATGGTGAGGACGTAAGCAACAGAGGCCCAGGGGGGTGTGGCTCAGAGAGGCTGGCTCTCCCATGAACTCTGTGAACGACTGGGAATGCCAGAAGGGAGCAGGATTTTTTTTCTTCTTTTAATGCTAGATGAACCAGCAAACTGTGTATCGCAAGCAGCAGCAAACTAGCCGTGGCTGATTGTCCATCTATCTTTCCTGGACCACCGTTCTACACACTGAAGCCCCAGAAATGACTCACCTGGATCCCTTTCTGCTCTCCAGACCAGTGCTGTCCAAAAGAACTTTCTACGATGATGGAACTGTTCTATATGGTGGTCCCTATAGCTTCATGAGGCTACTGAAGGGTAGTAAGCATGATTAAAGAACTGAATGTTTAATTTTATTACAAACTTTAGTTTTTAAATAGTCACACGCGGGTAGTAGAAATCCCATTGGACAGAGCAGCATTATAATTTCCCAATAAACCCAGAAATGAAGATTTTGATATTATGGCTTCCAGTGATCCCGGAAGTACTGATTTGTGAAGTCCTCTGCTTAGTCTAATGGCTAAACATACTATTGTCCACATACACTGAATTAGCAAAAAGGATGCAGGATGCTTCCAGAAGCCTGAAGGAAACTAGTATTAGGAAGCAGCTAGTGACCTCGACGGGTGGACTGCGTTTAAGCAACAAGCCCTTTCCCGCAGAAGCTAACGGTGGCAGAGCCCTGCCTGCCGGGTCCATTTCCTTTGACGCATTTCTCGTATTTCCAACTCTGAACACAGCGCGGAAGGGGCCTTCACCGCCACCTGGAAGGCCCGCGTGCTTCTCGGGTCAGTCCCTCTCTTTGCCTCCGAAATGAGTTTTTGACATCTTCCCTTCTCTTCAAACCTTCAGCCACCTCCTCTAAGCAGGCTTCTCACCCCCTGCTCCACAAGGGACAGATGCACGGGGAGGCAGACTGTTTCAGAGAGATGACACCAGGTTGGAAGACCCTGTGGTCGGAAAAAGCCAGTGTGGCTGAGGCCAGAGGGGCGGGGTTTGGGGGAGAGGCTGGGAGGCAGGGAGGCAGGTCAGCATTGGGCCTTGAAGGCCAAGGCCAGGATTTTAGTGTCTAGCCCATAATAAACACTAAAGCCACTGAATGTTTTTAAGCCCGTTTGCTATCAGAGGTGGAGCCAGTGCATATGGATAACTTTTCGAAGAAGTTGACTATGATGGGGGTGGGGGCAGCTCATTAGGTGGAGATCAAGGGATTAACAAGTAGTTTTATTCCTATGGGGAATATGGCAAGATTTATGCAGAAAAGTGTTCATCACAGAGATATTTATATAGGTGAAAAACTGACTTAAATGTAGTTGTCCTGCATCAGAAAAAAATGGCTAAAAATTTATGATACATTTATATAGTAGAATATTATAAAATCATTAAAAATATGTCTATAAAGAGTTTTTAAGTGAATGGGAAAAATGGTTTGGGAAGAGAGTCCAAAATAAATTCTTACTATGTAAAAAAAATGCATAGAAAAAACTAGAAGGAAATGTGCCCAAAATATTAATAGCGGTAGCCTGACCATTGAATTCTTTCTGTTTTTTTTTTCGTATTTTCCTTTAATTTCCAATTTTCTTGTATTTGTATGATCACAAAAATGATTTTTTAAAGATAAACCCAGGGGACACTACCCATTTTGGGATTTGATTTTAAAGAAAAAAAATTGTCTCCACTTCTATGTCTTGACACATCTAAAATTTCAAAACTGGCAAACTCTTTTTTTTTTTTTTACAGTCTGCCTCATTCAGAGTTACTGAAGGTGTGCACAGATTTTTATTACTAATATTCACACAAACAGTGGACAGGACTCCTGCAATTATCTCCTTTACAAAAACAAAAACAAAAAACAAAAAACTAGCCTCTCGGGCAGCCAATTCTCTGCTGCGCCTCAGATAAAATCCTACTGAAAGTGACTGAAGGAAACTCAATTTTGTTCCTATTATTTATCAAAATACTGGTTAACATACCAGTTTTTTAAACTAATATAACAAATTAACTCATCCTTAATACTTGTTTTTTTGAAAATTTTATGTAGAGGATTTTTATAAACTGTTATATTATTGGTGCATGACACAAGAAACACTTGAAGGTTTTTCTCCTGTCCCCTTTATAACCTTCTACAGCATTATCAGCTGTCGTATTTTCCTCCACAAAGAAAAAATAAACTAACTGTCAATTAATTCCCAATCACACGTGCTAATGCAGAAATATACTGCTTAAAATGTTTTCATTTATTTTTGGCTTTGAGAAACAGAGTATGACATTTGATAATGAATTTTTTTTAATATAATAACTACACTCTACTTAAACCAACATTAAATCAGTGAACAGAGCTTATCCAAAAATAAAGCCATGACTGATGGCTTTTTTTCAAAATGTGTTTGTTTTGAGGAGTAATTCTGAAGCCATTTGCTGAGCCATGGGGACTCAGAGTTGAGGGGCGACGTGGGGGGAATGTAGGGGCGGGGGATGTGCAGTGATACATGACAAGCCTGAAAAGGATCCCAGGTGTGTCTAAAGCAGTGTTTCCCAAACTACACATTGTGGCCTTTTCATGGTTTATGCAATCAATTGAGTGGATAACATTAGTGGATAAGATCGGAATTTTTTTTAGAGAAGCATTTTTTTAGAAAAGAATATAGATGCATCTCACACAGTACAGCTAAATGTTGGTACAAGAAACCTGAATTTTAAATTTGAGAATTCACATACACACATATATATGTGTGTGTGTGTACGGGGTTGAAATACATTTCTCTCTGACTGTGGGTCTTAAGCAACAGGCTTAAAGGGTAGGTCTACTGAATAAGGCTTCTTTGTGCTAAATACCCATTAGGATTCTTGCCAGGTTAGCAATAAGCTAACGGTTCTAATGAATGAAACGCTCGAATTTAACCCCACAGTGGTTAAATGAACAGGCATGTCCTAATAAACCCTTAAGATTATTTTAAAATACATTTATCTGCACGTTATGCTCAGTGGAATAAGCCGGTCATAAAAATGCAAATACTGTATAATTTCACTTATTTGAGGTTCCTACAGTACTCAGACTCAGAGAGACAGAAAGTACAATGGTGGTGAGCAGGGGCTGGGTGAGGGAGGATAGGGGATGGGAAATGTTTAATGGATATAGAACTTCAGTTTTACAAGATGAAAAACTGGGGATTGGCTGCACAACAACATAAATACACTTAACACGACTAAACTATAGACTTAAAAAAGGTTAAGATGGTAACTTTTATGTTATGTGTATTTCACAATTAAAAAAAAATTTTTTTTAATTAAATAGGCACACGTGCTTCGAAGTTACAGTACTAGACCTCACAGCTTCAGGTATTGTGCTATCAGCCTTGGTAACGTTCGTTGTCCTCTTTATCAACCTTCTCTCAGGATTTAAGACTTCCTCTTGGGAACAAGATATCAGAACTCCAGATACCCCGGAGTTCACAGCTAAGGAGCGGCTTCTTCCCACATTCATCCTCTGACTAGTGAGGGGAAGCAGGGAGCAGGCTCGCAGGGGTGGAGCACTGTCCCCCTGTAACTAGGAGACCACTTTCAGAATGTCTAGAGGAGAAGAGAGGAAGCCGCCTGGGAGAAAAGGTCTTTGTCCTCAAGTTCACTGCGTAGTTATTGAAGGGTGTGAATGCTCTGAGCCCCAGTAGGGGTTTTTTCTTCGCCTGCCTGCCAAACCACCCTTGCTCTTTTATCTCCATGAAGCAAGAGTGTCCCTCATCAGTCACCTTATCTAGTAATAAGGAAGCCTAAACTGCCTGAGACAGAGAAATGAGTGTCTTTATACGCTCTAGGCTTATTAACTGTCTTGCAAGTAACTGTGACAAACCACCTTCACTTGCACAAAGTCAAGTCTAGCTGGGCTTCCTTATTCTCTAAGCTCCCAGCTTTCCTGAGCAGACTGCATCAGTTTAAACCTGATGTCTGGGAATTACCATCCTCTGGAAAAGCAAAGAAGAAATTATTTTATTATATTAATTTATTTATGGATAAATTCATTTTTTAAAGCGTTGATATTCCTTCTGCACTGAAAATAGGACAAATGATGCTCACTTGTAAATTGATTTTTTTTCCCCTCATATATCTGCCATTGGAATAGTAAGGAATAAAGAGGTGTGTGGGAAAGAATTATCTAACTAAAAATTGGGATGTAAACACCAGCTGATGAAAGGCACATAAATTAACGCAGACTCATAAAGT
Source organism: Macroglossus sobrinus (assembly GCA_004027375.1). Taxonomy (NCBI): domain Eukaryota; kingdom Metazoa; phylum Chordata; class Mammalia; order Chiroptera; family Pteropodidae; genus Macroglossus; species Macroglossus sobrinus. The sequence goes on along the minus strand of PVKZ01003947.1, from coordinate 45,390 downwards.
TCTGCCTGAAAGAGAGATGCTACTAAGTGTTTCACTGAAGGCTCAACAGAGTACAAAGCTTTAGGAGTCCACAGCCAGTGAATTCCTGCTTCTCACAGTCAGTGCCTTGAGATAGAAACTATCTAACAGTAGAAAGACAATATGAAGTCAGTCACATACTTTCCTTTTTAAAAAGGCTTTGGAGTCAACCTGGGTTTGAATCTCACTCAGCCACATGTCACCTTTACATAACAGAACTAATGACAGGGTTGTGGTGAGGTTTAGAGGAGCTAAAACTTGCAAATTCTTACAAAGTGCTCAAAATATGATCGGGGACTCAGCAAGGACTCACTTGTCACAAGAGTAAGAAAAGGTTCACGGTGAAGGCTGTTGCTTTGTCAAGGTCTGATCTGTTCAGACTTCAGAAACGTGGCTGTTTCCTCGCATTACCTGAACGTTCTTTCACCTTGTGAAGATTTTCTTCAGTGTCACTCCCTGTCTCTGATGAGCTGCTCAACGTTCCGTTTCTCTAACTGCAAGGGCAGCGTGAGATGGGACAGGGGTGGCAGGCTGCACCTTTGTTCACTTTGGCCCAAAGTGTTGGCATAGATAGGGTTTTTATTGTTTTGAATCTGAATCTAGCCGCTAACGTTTTAAAATCTAGAAATTTCCATAGCAATTCAAATACTTGGCTTCTCCTGAAAACTGAAAAGATCTGGCAACACTGCATCCACATTCCTGCCTCGCAACAAGGATGGGGTGGGGTAGGACCTCCCCTGCACAGTCCCTGCCACCCCCCCGACACCGAGGCTAGTGAAAGTGCCACCTAGCATCACCCTGGGGCTATTTTTTTTCTTTTTTCAATGTCAGGCCAACTGTACTCATTTATAAAGCCTACCCGGTCCCATGTGTACAAGGGCACAAGGATGACACACTTTAGAGACTAACAGACCCTTGTTTATTTTCTGACTCCATCCATTACCTATGAGAAACAGGCAGTTTTGAGGCCCCTCTGCGTCAGGGTTCGTGCACGTGAAAAGGAGACCAAGCCCCCATTCACAACGTAGCACTAGTGTTTACACAAGAGCATGTGAAAATCACCCAGTCCAGTGGCTGTATACAGTGGGCACTCAATAAATGGTCACTTCCTCCTTCCTGCCCATTATGGTGATGCATTTGCCAGTTGTGCACAAATCCCTAGGACGCTCCTTCACCTTCTCACCGATGGGTTGTACCTTGCACATCAGACACACTCACATCCAAAGCGTAACTAAAATGTGCTTAAAGAATCAAACCGGAATGGTCGAGCCCCTAGATCTAACCATCAGTTTACAGAGAATACAAATGACACCATAGGGATCCGATCAGCAAATCCAGTCTATGAGAAGCTCTCTAGGACAAATCTGATTTCTTCAACAACTACATCAAAAACTGCAAGAAAAAAAAATCGAGATGAAGTTACTTAAGAGGTATTACCAGTCAACGGCAATGAATGGAACTTATTCAGATGCTGATTTAAACAACTGCACAAAAATTGTATTAGATAATTGGGAAAATGGGAACACCAACTGTCTATTTGATATTAAGGAATTACTGTTCATTTCTTAGCTATGGTTATGTCTAGGGGGGAAAGCCCATATCTTTAGAGATGCACACTGAAATATTCCCATGGGAGAGGATTTAATGAAAATAATCCGGGGCAAGGAGAAAGGGTGGGAGTTCAGATGAGACAAGTTTGGCGAGATAATAAAAATAGCTGAAGCTGGGTGATGAGTACCCAGTATTTTACTGTACTATCCTCTCCACTTTTGTGTATGCTCGAAATTTCCTATTATAAATAATTATTTTTTAAAGGAAAGTATGTGATAAGCTATTTAAAATCCTTTTAAGGTTAGAAATGGCACTGGACTTATCTAATACAGAGAATGTTTTCTTGGCGTTGCTACATATGAGTAACTTCTTTGGGTCCCAGATACCTCTCTGAAGAAGGATAAGTGGGGCAGGAAGGATGGGGAGCGGTTTTACTTGGGCTTGGTGTGTTAGTGCCCTGGGAGACTGAGGGGAGCCCCTGGTTACCTGGTTGCCTGGTTACCTCTGCCTTCCCTAATCTCTCCTCCAGTTTTAAAATGGATTCTCTGCTCATTGCATTTTGAGCCCAGTGAGGGCAGGAACTCTTTCTGTAAATCCTTATTTCCCTAGCACCTAGCACACAGACTGGCACATAATAAGACCACAATAAATCTTTGTTGGGCAAATGAAGGGGTAAGGGGTAGCTACATTTCATCTTCAAGGTGGGGAAAAATCAGGAAAATCTGATTTCGACGAGGAGCTCCCGTGCTGTGTGGTTTAATCCATGGTATTCCCATTTGACCACGCATCAAAATGGTCCAGGGAGCTTGTTAAAATGCCAGATTCCTAGACTCCCCTCCGTGGAGACTCTGATTCAGTACGTCTGAGCTGAGATCCCATTATAGATATTTTTAGCAAATGCCCAGGTGCCTCTGATGGAGCCAGTTCAGACTGGTGTGCAATATTCACCAGTATAAGTTGTTTAATCTCTTTGCTTCTGAAAGTATTATTCATTTTTTTCTGTCTGGCTCTTTTTTTTTTTTTTTGACTGTGGAAATTTCCAACCCACACGCAAGAAGAGAGTATAATAAACCCTTTAAGAGAAGAGTGTAAAAGACCCCTTACGGCACCCTCCATCCTAAAGTGCCATCAACATTCTGCCATCTTGCATCTCCATTTTATTTTTAAGGAAATTATTTATTTTTCATTGCATGTTGCTGGATTCAGCAATAGCATTGGCATCAATACTCTCTGCTTTCAAGATGAAGGTGGGTGAAACCCGTCCTTGATTAACTTGAAAAGCGGGATATTTTCCCCCAGTATGACAAACGGGTGTAGGAGGCTGTGTTCTTCTCAGCCTCTAGCTTTAAAATGGGAAAATCAGATAACATGATAATCAGGAAGATGAGGCTTATTAATGGTTATTTAAATGTTTTGCTTTTTTTATTACTTTAAAGAAATAATCTCATAAAACTTTTTTAAAATGCCCTTTTCCAAAAAAGTGTTCTTCATTTAACATCGATGCAAGGTAAATCCTTTGGTGACTGTGGCGAATCTTCTGTCTGCCTTGAACAAAAAGGTAAGCATGTAAGCCAGAAAAAAGAAGAGTTCAGTATCATTTCAAGTAGCTGAATATTCCTAAATCAGTAAGATTGCTAAGAAATATCCTTTGGATATTTTTTTATTAATTATGGAAATGCTCACAAACTTTTGTTATTTTGTTCTAAGAGGAAATTCGATATAGTGTCTATTTAAAAATCGTAAAACCAGAATTCCAAGTGGTTAACTTTACTCTGCATATCTCTTTTGCAAGAACGCTTTTAGGGATTTTAAAGTGAGGGGAACTAGCTAACTATATAATCAGCTATGTATCAATATACAACTGCATATGTAGCTATGTACAACTATTCAGCTATGTATAGAGCTATAAACAACTATCCAAACATATATACAGCTTTAAAAAGCTATTCAAGTATATATACAGCTTTGTATGTAACAATTCAATTATGTATACAGCTATATACAACTATTCAACTATATATGCAACTATATACAATTATTCAACTATATAAACAATATATAACTATTCAACTACATATATAACTATATACAATTATTTACATAGAGAGAGAGAGATACACAACTATAAAAAATAAGGAAAGAGGAGAGACAAGTTGAATGGCATCCACGTCTCATGGATGCAACAATTTTTTTAATGCAGGGAAGAGTCGATAAACAGCGTGAGCAGGATTCATCTTTGACTCATGCTAACCAAATTAGAAAAATACAGTCAGTAAGTTGATTGTAAGGAAGCTGTTTTCCAATACATGGCAGGATGGAAGACAGTTTCCCATCTTTCCTAGCAATATTTTTAAAAAGGAGGGAAATGACTTGGTGTCATATTAATAAACATGCATTAGACCTGTGCAGTCAGGATTCTCTCTCTAAGAGCTCATAGTATGGCTTTTTAAGGAAGAGGCGGATAGGATTCTGGTTGCAGTTCCTCCACTTACTATAAAAGGTGGTCCTGCTGTCTACCATGCATTGTGCATGCAGAGTACGAGACAGAGAAACATTCCAAAACAGTTTGTTCCCTCCATGTTTCCTTAAAGATCAGGGTTCTGAGCATGTGATGATAACGAAGATAAAGAAAGAAGAAATGTGTGAAGCAAGCAGGGACAGGGGTAGCTGCCAAAAGCATTCTCTGTGGGGAAGATCTGAGAGCTACCGAGCAAGCTGCATCGAAGGTCCTTTCATGTCCTGCTGTTCTCATTTTTGACAACGCCACCATCGTGTCCACTAATCTGGCAAGGGTGCTCTGAATCATGACCTTCTCATTCCCACCATCTGTTTTACTCTCCCATCGAAACATGGCATTGTCTGTTCTGACCTTTTCCCATTTATGTGATTTGATAGGTACCTGTTAACTCTGTAAACTGGGATTTTAAAAAACCTTCCCATTCTTAAAGTGGTAGTGTAGATTCTATCCCTGTAAAAAATTAGCTAAACAATAAATGAAATAAAGTAATAAATTAAATAATTGAAATAAAGTAATAAGATTTACATCTTGCTAATAACCAGAGGGTTACCTTATAGCTAGCAACATGGATTTAGAAAGAACTTTGTAAATGTTGATTTACACCTGAGCCATTTGCTGTGTTTTTACCATTAGGAAGTGGATGTATCCCATTTTATTATCAAAAGGAACCTTTATACATATGTATATTAACATATGTATATGACTATATTAGGGTATATATGCATATGCATATATATGTGTGTACATATAATTTATGTAAATATAAGTATGTAATATAGATAGATTGATAGATAGGAAGGTGGGGGCCTGGATGAATATCTAACTGAGTGTTGGAAGTGGCAGTGAGGGTGGGATAGAGCACTAGAAACTTTAAATTGTACTTTGTCTAGTTACGTCAATTTAATTTTTTTTGTAGCAAGCTCACACTATTGGTCTTTGAATTATTTTTTAATCCAATTACGTTAGTGCTTAACAAGGACATTTTAAGACATTTCGTTTAATTCTTTCAGGTTACTAGGGCACGGCTAAGTGCAATTGTAAAATACACAAAGGTTTTGCTTTGCGAGAAGCGAAACATATTCAGAAGAGCTATTGATAGTTACATCATCTTAATTAGGATTTTTAAGAAGTCGGATGAATTTCCAGCATGTATTTTGAACCCCTAACACCTACAAGCACTTTAAAGGTTCAACCCAAGGGGAAACGGATCTAAGAAGACATTTTCAAGGTCTTTATCATCTAGAATAAGAGGTGCTCACATACATAACAGAGAGAGGAGGGCGGTAACCCGACTTAAAACAATGATTGAAAATGCTTATAGGAGCTTTCAAGAAGGTCTGGCTCACCTTAGCGGAGCAGATGAAGCACTGGGTGACTTAACTTAAATGTATAACCATTAAGAACAGAAGAAGGGAATGTTAACCATCTCCAGCTCCTTCTCTCTGCTTCAGTTGAGACTCAATCTGGGAGGCCACCAGCTCCCTCCCCGTCCGGTCCCCCTGACTGGGTGACCTGACATCCCATCCAGTTCAGTTCTCCACCATCCCACACTAGGTTGATGCTGCTGGGAGCTTCTGAGGGAGGGAGGACAGGTGGATGTGATCGAAGCATACATCATCACTTCTTGCTTTCCTGGATCTCAGGTATCCCACCGTGGTCTTAGCCGTCCCTTCTCCTGACATCTCTAAGAGCTGCTGAGAAGAATGTTCCACATAAAGCCCGGACTGAGGCAGGTATGAGAGTGAGAGTAAGAAGAGATGCACAGAATGATGGAGAAGGACATGCCTGCTACCTGGGTAGGTATGGACCGCTAGAGGGTTGTGGCTGATCTACTGCAGAGACAGTGAGTATAAATCCTAACCACCCCAATAACCACCCCTAGTTCTTCCATCCATCTGTTTCCCAAGCCGAACTTTTTAAAAATTTGGCGAAATGTGTTCAGAGCCCCTCTAGGCCTGTGATCAGAATTACTCTAGCTTTATTATAAATTCATTTAGCAGGGATACCTAAAAATAATCAAAATCATAAAATCTAACATTTTATGTTAGAATATTAAGCATTCACTGTGTGCTTAATAACATGCAAGGCAATATATAGGTAGTATATATAAATAACGTATAAAATAAGTTAATCCTCACGATAACTACGTCACACAAGTATTATTATTCCCATTTTAAAGATGATAAAATTGAGGATAAGAGTGGTTAGGTCTTGCCCGGGGTCAAATAACAAGAAAGTGGTGGAGTAGGAATCCAGACTCCAAAATGCCCCTCCCCACCAGGCTGCCCTCCCTCCATCCTCCCCACTAGGGACAGGGCTGGTTTCGGGCTTTTTCTAAGCCCATCACTGGAGTTCTCTAGTTTTCTGTCCACTTTCCAATAAGTCCAAATCCTCAATGAAGAGAACTGTAGGGCTTTACGGGGCACGCAGAAGATATGACGGGCAGGGAAATATTCCCGTTGTTTGCTGTGAAGTAAATGCTATACAGACATGTCGGTCTTTGCTACATTAACCCATGGAGTCGCCGGGAAGCAATCAATCTGGGACACAACCTGACAAAAATGATCCTGAAGTTCATCTGGAAAGAAAGGCTATGTGGGGCTCACCAACAAGTTTCAGAAATGAAAACTAATGAAGGTGTGTTAAGCCCTGCAAGGTATTATACAGGGTATTATAAAGTTTCAATAATTAAAACAGTTTAAGACTGATATCAGAATAGACAGAGTAAAGACTTCTAAAATATACCCATAGAATGTAGGGAATTAAAATATGGTGAAGGCTCAATTTGAAACCAAGGTGAAAAGATGTGTTGAACCATAAACAGCATTGGGATAATTAGCTATTTGGGATGGAAAAAGGAGGGGAGAAATCTGTCTAGATCCCCACATCATTCCTAATCCAAAAAAATATATTATTATTACTCAAAAATTTTAATGCTTAGAGCATTTATATTGGTAGAACCAGAGAAGGCCCATCCTGTTGCTGTTGTCCCCACATACACAAGTGTGGGCGTGGAAGGCACCTCAGTGTGTGGTGTTGTAATGACATCAGTTCTGACAACCCCTATGTGTTTGTGTGTGTGTTTAATCTGCCATATCCCATCCCATGGGAACCACGGAGCGAAGGCAGTGGACAGCTCTTATTCACCCCATCTTGAAAGGAGGTTCACAAGTGATTTGCTCAAAGTCACATCCCTAAGTAGAGCCAGTGCAGGGACCAAGGTCCCCTGACGTGCAGCCTGGGAACCCCTCTTTGTATGAGATGCATTCACCTTATTTTGATGGGGCAGGTATGTGTGTGACACCAGACAAGTCGGAATGTGGAAGGCACTCTCCGGTGTAACATGCAAGGTGTCCGTGCCGCCCTTCCACCACTCGCCACGATCCCACCCCCGTAACCCCTGCCAGCCCCTGGAGTACCACACACTCTGCTTTTTCTGCTTCATGGGGGCTTAGAACCCAACGGTCCCCGCCCACGACAAACCCACGCTCTCCACCTACAAAGTGTCCCTGAGCTCGCTCACTCCTCGTCGTCCTTCTCCATCCCGTGTCCCCTCCAGTTTCCTTTCAAGTGTCTCTCTCTCCTAACACAAGCAGTTCCATGAACCGAATCACACGCCTCAACCCACCTCCGCTTCCTGTGAGAGACCTTGACCATGACAGTCCAACGGAAACGTAAGGGAGGAGAGATGCGAATCACTTGTGTAATTTTATGTTCTCTAGTAGCTACCTCTAAAAAAGTAAAGGGAAACTATCTTCAATGATATATTAAATTTAAACCCAACAAACCCAAACTATTACTTCAACATGTAATCAATCTAAAAATAATTAACGAGATATTTTAAATTCTTTTTTAATATAAATTTTTGAAATGTGCTGTGTATTTTTCAGTCACGGTACAGCTCAGTCGGGACTAGCCACATTTCCGGTGCTCTATAGCCACATGTGGCTAGTGCTAGCAGCTACTGAACTGGACAGCACTGACCTGGGCTCTCACACCAGTGACAATAGTCCCAAACTTTCATAATGACTCATTATTTCTGGATAAAGAGATCATGGGTGATTTTTAAACAAATAACTTTGGCTTATCTATATTTTTATTGGTCTCCAAAAATTCGCAAATTGCATGTATATATGTATTTTTAAAGCTTGTGATTTTAAAAATACCCTTGGCATAGCAGAGGAATTTAAATGAATTAATCTTCATGTTCCTGCTCTAGTGCAAATTATTTTTTTTAATGGCATGTGTAGCATCAGCATCTGTCCTCACTTCAACATATCTAGCCATAACTGGCTCCTATATGCTTCACCGTAGCTAATTATTCCCCCTGAGGCCTGCATCCCACCTACCTTCTCCTGCAGATCACCAATAGAAGGTAGAGAATGCCCAGAAGAAATATTTTCCATATCCTCACCACTTCGGCACAAATACGAACCCAGGCACAATTTCCAGTTTTGCGTTAGTAGATCTGGGGTCACTAGGATATGACTTGGAGAACTCAAATTCAATTTATAGAAAAGGCGTGACTTCAGTGCTGCTTCAGAGTTATTTTTAAATGCCTGATTAGTTACTTAAAGTTAAATAGATTCCAAAGCTATTATATGTCCTATTTTGGTTTCCTTTTAAAAAAAAAAAAAATTGGCCTATTGGTTCTCCACAAGTATCAGCGACTACGTTTTGATCAGAGAATGCGCTTCTCACCTCAAAGACTATGGCTAAAATGTTTTTGGTGCTTAAAAACTGAAGCAGTTCTGTCACTGGAAAATGTGAACAGGAGATACACACAGCTTAGAAAGTTAAATGGGCTTGAATTAAACTAAAGTAAGGTCACTTACTTTAAATACCTATATATTTTTAAATTCATGATACAGATAGGTTGCTCTGTGCCACCCTACTAACGACAGGCTTGCCCTTTCTCCCAGGTGTTAAAATATGGCATGTGGACCTCTGAACCGAAGAATTACAAGACCTGGATTTCAGTCCTCACTTGCCAGTTGCCAACCAGCTATATGACCTTGAATGTGGTCCATGCCCCCTGCTGGTTTGGGCCTCCTAGGCTGTGTCAAGGGGGTTGAGGACAGACCGCTCTCCCCAGGCAGCTTCCAGCATTAGCATTTGTGACCTTTGTGCTAATCTTCCTCTATTCCATTATCCCCAAAACGTTTGCCGCCTCATGCATCTTCCCCTTCCTAAATGAGAAGATGGCTGGTAGCACAGCAGTGAAAAGGGGAAGAAAGGCTGTTAAAAAAAAAAAAAAAATCCTAAAATGAGTCACCTCTCAAGAATTTACCATTGTCTGGTGCCCGGATGCTTGCTCATGGTGTTAAGTCCGTTCCTGCAGTAGAACTTGCTCTAAGAACCTGGTCTTTGTTATGTGGACTGTTTCTGGATGATGTTTACGCTTGACACCCATCTCTTTTAAGAGCCACTTGTAGGTACAAAACAACAGTGAAGTTATGCATCAGACAGACACCAGCAGCCACATACATGGGCTGCAGTGGACCAGGGAGAAAATCAGATCAGAATCACAGAGAGTTATAATTAGGTCTCTGCACCAGCTTTTGCTAAGTTAGTGAACATAATCACAGCTCTCCAAACTTCCCACTTAACCTCCCCAAGAGCCCTACAGCACCCTCAAATCAGCCTGCTGCAAGAATTATTATTCCCTGTCCCTTAGGGCTGGCTGCAGCAACACCACCCAGGAGAGCCCTCCCTCCCACAGATTCCTTCACCGTCGCCAGAGTCAGGGGGCAGCCAGTGTGAGCTGTGGTCTGCTCTGCTTCCGCCCGGCCTGATTTTTTTCATGCTGCCATTTTGAATTAGCATAGGTTTTCTCTGCAACTGATGTACGTACGATCTGGTCAGGCTTGGAACACAGGAGATGCGTACACACACACACACACACACACACACACACACACGCACGCACGCACACGGGAAGCTTGCCACAACCTCAACCGAGACACCTGCAAGCCGGAAGTAAGCAGCAGATCCAGAAATGCCATATTAACAGAACCCTGAGTCATTTTTGAGTCACAGCAAAGGACAGATGCCACTTGCGTTTAGTGGCCATTTTTAACCCCTGAGTCCGAGTTCTCGTCCCTTCTCTGAAGTTCAAGCGTCCCTCCTGCTTTGCAGGCCACACGCATCTGAGACCTCAGAAGGATGCGGCCCAAGAATGGGCGTCGCGACAGACAAGGGAACCGAAGACGCAAAGGCAAACTTAAGTGGATAATCGTCTCGGAAACGCACGAGAGCCTTTTACCAATAGGTGCTCCGGCGCCATCGCATTAACCTGCCCCGACACCCCCAAGAACCACTCCGGGTGGGGCTTGATGGGAAGTTGTGTGAAGTCCGGAGGCCCGCAGGGACGAGAGCAACAGCCCGCGCGTTCGCCCTTAAGGACAGGGCAGTCCCCCCCCCCCGACCTCCGCCACCCCGGACGAGGGGACAGAGCCGGGCCACGCGAGCGGCCCCGCCAGGCAGCCACGCTCGCTCTAGCCCACCCGCGCGGCAGGTGCGTTACCTGCCCAGAAGATGCCAGGCCCGCTGCGCCCCAGCGAGCCCCGAACCCCGGGAGAGACCCGGGAGGTGGCGAGGGTGGGGGTGGCCCAGGCACACAGCGCAGCGGGCAGCCGCTCAGACACGGGGAACAGGAAACAGGAGAAGCATCCTGGGGGGTTAGGAGAGTTAGGGGAAGGGGAGGGGGTGGGAGAGGATGAGGATGAGGGGCCGGGAGCGGGGACAGGTTCTGAGCAGCTGCAAGTGCCCGCGCCCTGGGGTGGGGCGTCCCTCTCCTGCGCCCCCGCAGCCCACAAGCCGAGTCACCCGCATCTCCCGGTCTCCCCCAGAGCCCCGAGGCCGCCCCCGCCAGCACCCGCCGGCACCGGCCTCCGGGCAGCGCTGCCCGGGGGTTCGGAGGGTCGGCGGGAGGGGACGAGGCGCCGGGGACGGCGATGGCGAACGCGGGTAACACCCGCGGGGAGAAGCGGCTGCAGACGCCCTGCGCTCGCGTCGCGCCCGCCGAGGCTCACCTGCGGGGCGGCGGGCTCCGGGCTCGGCTCTGCGGTGCTGACGCGGCGGCGGCCGGGGGTGCGGGCGCCGAGGCCGGGGGTGCGCGTGCCGAGGCCGGGGGTGCGCGTGCCGAGGCCGGGGGTGCGCGTGCCGAGGCCGGGGGTGCGGGCGCCGAGGCCGGGGGTGCGGGCGCCGAGGCCGGGGGTGCGGGCGCCGAGGCCGGGGGTGCGCGTGCCGAGGCCGGGGGTGCGGGCGCCGAGGCCGGGGGTGCGGGCGCCGAGGCCGGGGGTGCGCGTGCTAATCCGGGGGTGCGGGCGCCGAGGCCGCGGCCGCGGTTACTGCGGCGACGTCCGGAGCTGCAGCGGCAGCTGCAGTGGCGGAGGCGGCCGTCGGGCGCTTCCCCCGCCCCACACTCCTGGCGCTCTGCCCGCCGCCCCCCCGGCTAACAGCTGGCGCCGCTCACGTGACCGCAGGGTCCACCCCTCCCGCTTCCACCCGGGGCCGCGGGGCCGCGCAGCCGGAGCCGGGTCCGGGCCGCCGAGGCTGCAGCGCCGCGCTCCGCCGGCTGCGGGAGGGCGCCTGGCGGCCGCAGGAGCGGCCGAGAGGGCAGACCGAGCGGCGGGGGTTGCAGCTGTCTCTAAAGAGAAAACCCTGCTTAAGGAGTCGGGACGCGGTTCCTCTGGGCGCCTCCCCCGGACTCTGCTGTCCGGTTGCTACGCGCGGGCTTTGAGCAAGAGTTCCCCGTGGAGAACCGTGTCCTGCTCTCTGTTGACGCACATGTCCGAGCCAGTTCCCTGGTTTTAAAGGTGCCGTCCTGTGCCACGTGACAATGTCAGACCCTGTGCCGGGTACCTGGCCGATGCGGCCCAAAGAGGTTAAGCAGCTTTCTTAAGGGCACACAGCAAGTAGCAAAGCCAGGATTCCGTACTTGGGTTATTAACCCAGACAGGTGACAGAGGGTGTGTGTGTGTGTTTGTGTGTGTGTGTTGGCATCAGAGTCATTGGTCAGGACATGATCCATCTGTTAAGAAAACACAGACTCTACCTTTTATGAATTAGTAAAAATAAATAAATAAATAAATAAAAAGAACAAAAAGAAAAAGAAAAAAAAAGCCTATTCTGTAAAGAGAAAGTTCACAGAAAAACAAATACAAATGCAATACTACCAGGCGTGTAAAAAGATATTAAAACTCACTTAACTGCAAATCAGATACACAGGGTAGCATTTTTTACCTGTCAGATTAGTAAAAATCAAAAAAGTTTCATAACCTCTATGGAGGAAATTTGACAATATCAACCTATGTAACAAACAAATACTTATATAGTCTTTGGAGAATTCAGTTCTGCAGTTTACACTACAGATAGATATAACACAGGTGTGAAATGATATGAGTACAAGGTTATCAGTTACTATATTATTTGTGCTAACACAGACTGGAAACAAACGTCCATCAATCGGGGACTGTTCACATAAATTACAGCACAAGAATACAACTGAATGCTATCCAGCTATAAAAAAAAAAATGAGGAAGATCGCTACATACTGATATAGATTTCCAACCTGTACTAAGTAGGTGGAGGGGTTAGGAAGCCATGTGCAAAACACTGTGTGTGTTATCATTTGTGGGAAGAAAAAAATGTATGCCTGAACTCATATTTGCAAATGCATAGAAAATCTTCAGAAGGATCCATTAGAAACAGCAATAGTAGCTGCCACCCAGGAGGAGAACTAGGTGGCAGGATGCTGGGAAGGAAAGGAGACGTGGGAACCTCCAGGCTATCTGCTTGACCTAAAATCTTTGAAGCCTGTTGATGTGTCTCTGCACAGCCACAGGGCTGCAGGGCCGGAGCCCAAGAACCCATGAAGATGGGGGCGGGGGTGGGCATCTGCTTTCCCCAAGGGCTGCGTGAAGAAGCGTGTTGTATGGTATCACTAACGTTTCTTAAGGAGCAGCAATGCTTTGTCTCTGCTTTGTATGCAAGAGACAGACCCCGCCATTATTGAAGCTTCAGAAACAGAGATACGAGAACAGAACAAATAGCCCAACAGATATGGAATGCATCAAGAAATATCAATAGATTTTCATCATTGGCCTCTATCAATCACATGAGGTTTACGTGTGAGTAAATTATAGAGTTTCTGTGAGCTATACTGCAATCACACAAAAAAAATGTCATAAATAATCTGCAATTATTACAATCATTTATACTCCATCTAGCCATGTTCAGAGATTTAAGAGCTACTGAGTAAAAGTACACCAGATTTCCCTTTTTTTCTAGGATAAAAAAAGGGGGAGTGGTAAAAGGTAGGGGAGTAATTTCAGCTCGTATGTGTTGTCATGCAGAGATACTCATAAACCCTTCCCGTAGTCACCATATCAGGGGAAAAGCAGCACGGAGGGAAACACTTCTGGCTTTATTTACAAACAGTAACGTGAAGATAAATTTAATGAGGAAACCATAAACTGTTTGATCCTGACAGGGCTGAAAAATGTCCACTGTATTTCTTCATATACCCCCTCGTTTGGATTACCACTAAGTACTTTAAGCAATTTCTAGTTGATTCTGAAGATGAGTCATCCATCAGCCTGGACTAGAAGAAAGGAAGGTGCCCTGACACCAACGGAAAGTGACAATGGAGGGCCACTTTGGGTTGGTCTCTGGCCTAGCCTGGCTTCTCTGGAAGCAGACAGTCAGATGTGTTTTGAGTATAAGGGGTTCAGAGGCATCCACACATGTGAAAGGGAGGGACTGGAAACAGGATCGGGCAGAGGGAGAGGTTGAACTGCAATGCAGGCCCAGCAAAATGTCAGCCAACCTGGTCGAGAGCTCTGGAGCAAACGCTGCCCATCAGAATGTCCCGCATGAGCCAGACTGGCTCCACTCTTGCTGTCATTTGTTGTACGTGCAGCTTTGATGGGAATGAACGCTCCCAAGGTTGTCTGAGTTTTACTTAAGTTGCATTTCTGAAACATTTTGTCGTCGTTGGCTGCATAACTTTCGGTTGAAAGCCTCTTTGCGTTCGGCACTTTAAAGCTACCAATTCTGTTGTCATAAGACGTCTTCAGGCTTGCAAAGTTCTGGGGGAGAAAAGTCTAAGTTTAATGATCTTTCTTCCTCTGTACATATTTTCTCCCATGGTTACTTTTAGAGTTTTCTCTTTATCACAGGTTTTGAGCAATATGATTATGACATATCTTGATCTCATTTTTTTCTGTGTGTATTCTATTTGGGACTCACTGAGCTTCTTGGAGATTATATATATATATATATATATATATATATATATATATATATACACACACACACATATATATATATACACACACACATATATACAGTTATATATATATACACACACACATATATACAGTTTCCATCAGATTAGAAAAAAAATGGCCATTATTTCTTCAAGTATTTTTACCTATATACCCAGCCTCTCCCAAATTTAGATACTGCAATTACAGATTTATCAGACCGCTTGATATTGTCCTACTGGTCAAGAAATTCTGTCCTTCCCCCATCCTGCTAGACTCTTTACTCTCTGGGTTTTATTTTGAATAATTTCTTTTGGTATTGCTTCAAGTTTTCTTGCCTCTGAAGTCTCTAATCTGCTGTCGATTCCATTGGTGAAATTTTTATGTCAGGTATCTTATTTGTCATCTCTCGAAGTTCTACTTTGTTCTTTTTATATCATTCATTTCTTATACTGTATGTTTTCCTTTAAATCCTCGATCATACTTATTTTCTAATAGCTGTTTTAAAGTTCCTGTTTGCTATTTCCATCATTTCTGTTGTTTTTCAATCCATTCTTATTTATTGATAAATAAGATATTTATTTGCTCCCTTGTTTCTTATAATTGGTCATTGGATGCCAGACCATGGATTTTGGCAGTCAGTTACTTAAGAAGCAGTTTGACCCATCTATTTATAAACTGTTTAGGACAACTCTAGGGTAGCTCTAATTCTGTGGCTACGTAGCCCTCCTACCAAGGCGTGACTCACCTAAGGGTTCTAAGGAATGTTCCGTGTAACCAATAAGGTGATTCTGACTGGAACTTGAACAAGTCTCAGTTTTGTGAGTGTATATCTCCCCAATAGTGGTTCTCTCCTCGGTTGTTCAGCCAGCCTTGTGGAGTTTTATCACACACATGCACAGATTCAGTCAAGGCCCCAAGGAAACCCTCGTGCAAATATCTGCAGTTCTTTATATTTCGTTTCCTCCTCTCCAGAGCTCTGCCCCACATATCCTAGCTGCTTGGACCTCCCTGAACTCTGATCTCTGTTTCCTCAACCCACAAGATAATGGGGCTTCGTTTTGTTTCCCTTCTTTTTGCCACATAGAGTTTAGGAATTACCTCCAAGTAGAAAGCTTGGAACCAAGTGTCCTGATACAGACTCAACCAGACCTATTATTTTAAGAACTACTAAAGTATAGTTCACTTATAGAACTTCTTCAGTATACTAATTTAACAAGAAACATTTATCAAACACCTGTACTAGAAATTACACTATTGCTACAAAGATGAAAAAGGTATATCGTAGTCTCTCCTCTCAAGAATTCAGAGGCAAGCAAGAAAATTAAGTATGGAAGCAACGTATGTATGTATTATATTATATGTTACCGTCAGGGTAACGTAAGAGTTATACGTAGATAAATGCACTGATCTAGTATATTGGGAAATGGAAACAAATTTAAAACATGATCATAAACAAGAGTTGCCCAAACCTGGACATTTAAAAATGCTATTGATGACAATTTTGCCTTTTCTTCTAACCAATGTTATTGTCTAAAGAACCCTATGCAGTAATTTTGAGGAGCTTCAAGTATATGTGTAATTGAGAAATGCCTTTAGCACAGTGCATATGGAGGTATTTTTTTTTTACCTAGTCCTTCTTCTAGTGTAAAATTGTAACAGGAGGAAAAAGATCTGTTATTGAGCATATCTCATGGGGATGAATGACAGACAATATTATGTGAATGTGACACTCATGGATGTGTAAGGATGTCTGTGTAATTGCCTGGTGTGTAATCTTATGAGAACCAGAGAAAAGAGCTGACAGAAAAGCCATGGAAAGAAGAAAAAGAAAAGCACTATAAGGTTTGTCAGGCACCTGCCTCAATGCTATGACAACCATGTCGAGGTTAGTTTTCCGAATCTGGTTACCATAGAAACAAACCTTTAGCATGCCCTCAAATCAACGTACAGAATTACTGCCCATAATGAGTATAGACCACACAGAGAGATTATAAATATTAAAATCTATTTTCTAAGTATTTTTAGAATTTAAATGCTCCATCAAGCCCTTTGGGCATATGATTTAGAAAACCATAAATTGTAGTTTGTCAAAAGCTGTAAAATCCTATTCATTATAATTAGGAGATGGGTTTCTAAATTCAATTATTCCAATATGTAATTTCCATGAATGGCTCCCATTTAATTTTAAATAAGGTAACAGTTCAAGAACATTTTGAACCTAGATTTAGAAACAAATTATTATGTAAGCATCACACTCACGGCCTCATCTTTAGGGGTCATTCATTCATGGCTTTAGTCAACTGTGCAGATAATTTAAAGGGAAATTGCTGAGACTTTATCTTGTGACATCAAAGAACAGACTCTAAGATTGTATGGTCAGACTTGGAAGATTCAACTTAATCCGTCCTAGCAGATGTTTTCCAAGTTTACGTGTGTGGAGAAGGTCTACCTCATGCTATGTAGTCTTAAAACAGGACTGATTTATAATATTTTGTGACACCTGGGGCACCTTTTAATAGATGGAAGCTAATCGAGAATTGCAAAAATTGAGCCTCTTATATCTGCAATTTTAACACTACTGCTCACTTGAGATAATATATGACTTTAAACAGAAGTTAGTATTAGGCATTTTCCAATTCTTGAAAGAAGTAACAAAGGTTGTCTTAATTGCCTTAGGAATTTTGTGTTCAATTAAAAGACTTCTTTCATATGAGAGATTAAACAATGATTCTGCCTACTGAGAGAATGCATAAAATTTCTGACTCTAGAGAAAGAGAATTTTGTTTTGGGTGCTCTTCTGTTTTCTATGAAAGACCAGAAAACCAGTATTATTTTATTTCCTGTTGGAAATTCAGAGAATTGGGAATAATCTAGATATATGAAGATATTTCAATTTAAAAATTCCTGATTATTCTTTACTCTCTTTTCCAATGACTTTCTACCCTTAATAATAAACCAAGTTCTAGGTTTTTACTACTCTTATTATATCACTTGTATCATTGGTTCTAGCTTTTACATGTGCAAAGGACTTGCCTTGTCACATATATAAAGTGACTTATATATGGGAAATCTATAAGCTGGAATCTATGTCTGATTCACTTAAATTTCAAAAAGCAGCTATTATATATTTTGAAAAAATAAAAGCCAAAATTATTTTACTGTCATATGAATTTCTCAGATAATTGACTTTTCTTTACCCTGAGCATAAAGAATTGAGTTTTAAGGATTATTTTAAAAATTTCTAGAATAGGGAAGTAAACAGAGAAAGTCGATTAGCAGTTGCTTAGGGAGTTGGGGGAAAGTAGGGAATCACTGCTCATGGGTATAGGGTTATTTGCGGGGTAGGTGATAAAAATGTCCAACATTATGGTGATGGCTGCACAATTCTGTGAATATGCTAAAATTTATTGAACTGTGGAAACAAAACATAGTACTATATATTAATTTTATTTAAAAAATACTCCACCTGAAAAAAGAAATATCAGAAAACAATTGAACATTGACCAGCTCAGAGGAAATAATTAAACAATAGAGTTAATAGTTTTGAAGCATTGTTCTCATAGAAGTAAAATGTTAGGGAAAAAAGGCCAAGGAGTGGAGATGATTTGTCATTCGGTATAAATGTAAGAATCCATTCACTTTAGTAGGCTGCTTGATTTTCTTTAAAGATTATGATTCAAAACAGAAAACCTCAAATACTACTGCATGAAGCAAAAAAAAAAAAAAGACATGACATTTTATAAAAGATTCTATGCCTTATAAAATTTAGCCAAAATAAAGCCAGGAAAAACTTAGGTGAACAGTGTCAAGGAACATTGGCATGAAGAGGGCAGGAGAAAACAATTATGCTGTGGAGAACTTGGGTAGTTCCAGTAGAAATTTCATTGCATGATGCTTTTTAAGTTCTGTATTTTTCTGTAAGTAAAATGCTGTCTCTTATATTAAGGCAAATCTCCTATATTTCTACCACTCCTCTCCTTGGTTATTCTACACACATATAATTACCCATTTCACTGAATTTAGTTACAAATTAAGAACCATTTTTTAAAAATCTAGAATGTCTCAAACAGAGCATATTCCGCACGAAATAGCTACACAGCAATTCCAAGAGATATAATCACAACGGGAAGGAACTAATATGTGGATGAATGTTATGTTCCTAGTTTCCAACCAGAGGTAAAAATGAGATTCAGAGTTATATTAACATAAAATGCAGCGTGCCACAGTAAGTCCAACAGAAATCAGACTTAAGCCCCAAAGGGTCTCCTGACCCTTATTTCATTCTTCATATTAATAAAAACTGTCCCTCACCGTCTCAATTTGCATCGTGCATGGAATTGTTTTTACTGCAACTGTTTGCTGAAGAGGGAATTCTCTTTATCTTAGTGTGGAATTTTAAATTAATGAAGTGACTTTTCAATTCCCAGAGATTCCCAAGTGGGATATAATTCAGCCGTTACTGGAGACCAAGGGAACAGCTGTCACTTTACTCTGAATTTTTAGAGTAAACCTCAGCAAACACCTCGTATCGTTTGTTTTTTTGGTCATAAAATAAAACTGACGTTAGTCTAACTCATAGGCACTTAGATCGGCTTTGCAAACGGTGGGCTGACTCATCCTCACCAAAGTCATCTATTTTATCCCAGAGGCTTTATTAGCAGTACAAGAACACAAAGAACTCGAAAACAAAAGAATCCAGTGGGCTAGTGTTGCAGATTTTCTGGAATCTTCCAACTGTTTTTATCCTGTTCCTTAACAATAATCAATATACTATATCAAAATGAGCCACTTAATGCCTTTGCTAAACTTCAAGCTGAAGGGGCAAAAACAATGACTGTTGGTTTTACACAGAGAACTACTAGGAAATTTTACCTAAATTGTTTTAGAGAAACACAGAAATGTGGGAAAAATACAGAAAGACTCCAAATGAACAAGAGTAAAGTTTAACTGCGCAGTAAAGACAGTTTTCAGAGATGAAAATTATGTATTAGAGAGCGTTTCAATGACTATATTAAGTACAAAACTTTATATGTGTATATATATCCACACGCACACACTATGCACATACATATATACATCTATATTTTTAACATAATGGTTTTATTTTTTCTAAAAAATCTCTTGACTGTATATTCGACAAGGATGGGTTATGGATAATTCTGGAAAAAATAACATAGAAGAATAATTTTGGGTAAGACTGAGGCTCTTTTATTTTTTCTGGCAGGGTTATTAATACAATGATTCGCTTCTTAACAAAAAAGGTGAGAAATTTATTTCCTTCCATAACATTCACCCAGTTCTTTTCTCTTTTCTTTCAATTTGTAAACAACACTGAGAAATTACCCACATACTCAATTCAGTGGGGAAAGATAGCATGCTGATGTCTCAGATAGCATTATAGATGTTAAGTAATATCATGATTCAGATGAGTACAAATTCATTTCCACAAGGAAAGATTCAAATGACTAGTTGCCCATCTACATCAGAAATCATTGTTTCTTATTTTCACAGCACCCCGGCATTTCATTTAATTACATAAGGTATTTTTATAGCACTAATTTACTCAGTAGGCATTAATCATCAGGATGTCCACCTGTGACACACAAAATCACAAACCAAAGCAGTGACAACTACCACCAAAAAAGCAAAACAAAAACCACATACACTTTCTCCAGGATCAAAAAGTCACTATTAAGTATTACGTTCATTGCTCAAGGTTTAATGCTTATTCCAAAAACAATTTCAACCAAATCACAGCTTTCCTAACAATCCTACCTAAACAAAAAAGGTAATCAGAGACACATTCAAAGTGCCACTCTACCTCTCCCCGACCTGTCCATCTTCCTCACTTAATTTTGATATAAAACCTAGAATAACAGTTAAGAAATCAATAAAGCTGCTGAAGAAACTGGTGCGAAAGAATTTTTCACAAAACCAATTATTTCTCAAGTAAACTTTATTTCGAAAATAATACAACATAGTTCTATAAATTTAAACATGACACATCCAGCAGTTTTAGTGAGTCAAATTACATAGAAGTGAAGTCACAGTTCATGTCTGATTATTCCCACAAATAAAAAGGTGCAAAGGGAAAACTAAATCAAAAAGGCAGATAACTTAAAAACAACCATAACCTATTCACATGTTTTTATTCTAGACTTGTGTCTAAATGTTTACATGGGAATTGATATGAATTCACATGAGATAAAGAAATACACTGCCTGAATAGTCAAAATTCTTTTTACTTGTCATGCTGTACCACAGATGGCATCATTAGTAAAGTTTGTACAGAGTAGCACCCTATGACAAGCTACTTCCTTCCCCCTCATCATTCAGCATAAGGCTTACTGTATTGTGACTTCTAACTCCACCAGGTTGAGAAAAACAGCAGTGATAACTTAAGAGTTTTCTAGATGTAGCTGATTTCAACAGTAAAGGTGCTATATATGTTCTCCCCAAGAACGTTATGTTTTAGTGAGGAAAATGTCAATATATAATTGGTGAAAGTAGTCTATGATGTAATAATTGTTCATAATTAAAAAAAAAAAATCTAGAAGTAAATAGGAATGAAAGGACTAAGACACACACCAGAAACCTCACAGGGTTTTTGAGGCAATTCAGTGCCAACCCCAAGATTATTCAATGAAACCAGAGCCATTTCTAATCATGGGGAGAATTCTAAGGCACCAGAAATAACCAGTAAACAGTCTTCAAAGGATAAGGATGCAGACACAAAAAACAGAGTTGACTGCTAGGAGAGTAAATTGAAGAGAAAATTAGACCCAATGAATTCAAAGAAAAAATCTGCTTTTCAATTGTAGAGGGCAGTAAAAAGAGACTGGACTCAGGGACTGAAATCTGGCTCCATTTACAGCTGTTGACCTTGGTCACAACAACCAATCTCTTTGAATGACAATTTTCTCACCTATAAAATAGGTTCATCAAGATGCATCAGCTTTTTTTTTCATAGGCTTCTGACCAGTGAGAATCAAAGTTAATGGTGAATCTGACATCACTTTGTAAACGATAAAGGACTCTTCTCAGTAAATGAAGATGGGACACTTTTTTAAAGTATTAAGGATAAAGCCAATTCAAGAAAATATGATAAAATCATCAATTTTTTTTGACCAGGATAGACCTTACTCAATAGTAGCTGCTGTGGGTGACCCCATTTTCTATGAGCAAGAAATGGGAAAATTTTTATTGGTTTACTAATTTCTTTTATGATACAATGTTATTATAGTAAAATACACTAGTTATCAACTTAAAAAACCAGGAAGGGTAATCTGCTAGCCTTAAAAAGTAAACACTGACTAAATACAACTCTACCTGGTCTGCAATATTTTGACACATTTTATTAAGAAGAAATAAACAAATAAATAATTTGTCCTACTTAGTATGATAGGCCAGTAGCCATCAGGAACCAAACCTTGTATAGCTTAAGCCCTAGGCAGAACCTATACACATTTATAAGTTACTAATTTTGTTAATCACTTCAGCATTGCACATATCCTCAAGAAAAGTGGTAACTGTTAACAAGTACAGTTAAACAACCATTTTCCTGTCTTACACAGAGACTAAAAGGCAGTTACAGACACATTGTTTCATTATAACATGAAACTAGGAAGCCTTAAGCTATTGCAAAAGGCTTTCCAATGTCAGTATCTAACGTAGAGGAAACAGACGGACACAGAAACGGAGGGTGCTGATTCCAGCTATACCTGGCTTTATGCTGGGCATGCTCCCAGCTGAAATATTTTAAAATTACAAGCAGGCAAGTAAAACGTAAGACTTCCTATATGAAAGTGGAAAATGGTCCAGAAGTCTTCTACTCAAAGACAAAAAATTTTTTTCTTCCCAATAACTCACCAGAAATAAGTGGGAACTTAGGAATCCTAAGGGGTTCTTCAGACAATATTCAGAAAAATATATAAAAATAAAAAAGCAAGAACAGAACAATGTTAAAAAAAATAAGCCTTTCTTTAAAAATGGTCGCCCTCTCTTTAAGGATGACTGCTCTATAAAATGGGCAGCTGTATTTCTATAATTCATCATGTTTATATGTGAATTCTCTGGCAGATATAAATCCATCTTTGTCTTCATCTTCTTTATCAAAAATATCCTCCACCAAAACATCATGATGACTTTCATTCACCACTGCACCATGCTTTTCAAACTCCTTCTTTAAATACACTTTAACCTACAAAATAATAAGATCTGTTAATAACTCTAATTCATAAGGTATTCACATCGAGTCAATCAATGTCATAGACTGGACTGGTAGTTTATTCAATGATATGTAACAACTATCAAATAACTGCTTTATGGTGTGTATCTAATAATAGTAAAAGGATTACAAGGAATTTTTTTCCCTTAAAAACTGTGGCTATACTCTACAGCAGAAACACAGAATATTGCTCAGAGGCAAAGATAAGGTTATATCATCCAAAAAACACCCAGTGAAAGCATACTACCCATTGTCAATATATCCTAATAAGGGTCAGAATTCCAGACATTTCTCTTAAAATCAGATTAAATGATGGCATTTTTAAATTTAAATAACTGTCTGGGAATAGTACATACTTATGGACCTGGCTGTGATCATGCCACGTGCCCTGCCAGTCTTGGAAATTAAAGCAAAATCCAGAGTCTATTATGTGAATAAAGCAAGATGTCAAGTTTTATGTATAATATGCTACTTTTTGTGTAAGAAAGAAAAAAATATAAATATGTATTCATGTTTGTTTGTACTTGCAAAAGAAACACTGGAAGGATATATTAGAAACTAAAAAAGCTGGATACGAATGTAGGCAGGAGAAAGACTTCTTAATAAACATCTTTTTAAATTGGATTGAGTTTTTGGAACCATGTGAATGGGTTGTATAGTCGAGAGTTTTTACTAATGAAAGGAAATTAAAATTTATCTCAGATCAGAAAAAGTCCTGAGCCTGGCACCAACACTCTGAGGTGTTACAAATTTAGCAGCTGTGGAGCATGGCCCAGTGGTTCATAAGGATTTAGCTTATTCAAGACAATCACTGCCCAGCCATTAGAATGAACTTGTTCAAAGCATACAAAGGGACTTGATTTCTGATCAGTCAAGCCACAATGGAGAATAAGGGCAGATAAAAAATGTAGGGAGAAGTATCTACCTCCACTTCTTCCCACCAGGAGCCAGACTAAGACAAGTATGTGCAGCAATGGCTGTACAAGCCTAAATTATAGGGTGAATACTTCTCCCTTTTTCCCAACTCAAAACCAGGACTTTGAAGGGTTTCGAACAAGTCTCCTGCTGTGGAAAATCCAGACCGGAGCCTTTCTCCAGGTGCTGACCCAAATGAAACTGAGCCCAAGAGCTGCTTGCTGCTAACTGCTCAGAAATCACTATGAAATGCACTTAACACCAGGCCACAGGGTTAAACAGAAACAGTCCACGTGAGATAGTTCTCAGGACATCTATGTTACTTATATGGTAACTCTGAAATAGGAATTGTTTTGGAAAAACGTATCTTTCAAAAACTCAGGGCGAGAGCAAGATACAGCAAGCCTGAAGCATCGGAGAGACAGAAAAAAGCGAAAGAATAAACGGTATTTTTTGTCTCAATATATTTCTGTCCAAAACAATGATTTCCTATGAAAAAGTTCACTTTTAAAGAGCAGGTATTTTAAGATTTATAAATAACATTTGTAAATAACATTTATAACCTAAATAAAAATAAATTTTCCTTAAAATTATATTTCTAAAAAAGTGAGCTGAAAGAGAGAGAGAGAAAGAGAGAGAGAGAGAGAGAGAGAGAGAGAGAGAAAGAAAGAAAGAAAGAAAGAAAGAAAGAAAGAAAGAAAGAAAGAAAGAAAGAAAGAAAGAAAGAAAGAAAGAAAGAAAGAAAGAGAGTAGGAGGGAGGAAAGGTCACCTCATCCTTAGACAGTTTCCAGTCGTCATTAAGATCCATCTCTTGGAAGGATTCGTGGGATCTCGGTCCATTTCGAATCTCCAGGAGATCAATGTTAAATATCAGCGTACTCTCTGGGGGAATTTTACCTGACATGGAGAGACAGGGAGGTTAAGTTTTATTTAAAAGGTCCCACAGTTTTGATGATAGAAAACTATGTTACTGGATAAACTATTCTTTCAATTGAATTAAATGAAAAGCCTAAGATATCACATATGATGGAAATTAGTTGTTATTTTATTCAAACAAGTACAATAAAGAAGGAATCATCCAAGCTAGTAGATCAAAAGCAGTCTGTTTTGGCTTTGCATTTAAAAATTGTTTCTCTTTCTCTCTCTCTCTCTCTCTCTCTCTCTCTCTCTCTCACACACACACACACACACACACACACACACACACACGCTTAATGTCATGAGTATTAAATTTCAAATATAATTAAGGTATTATATTTTTACATGTCAAGAATGACTTAAAGCATTTAGAAATTTCAGAGTTACTTACAATATAAATGATTTACTAACTTAGGTCAGAAAGTCCTGACCCAGAGATATATATAATTATGCAATTACTACGACTGGGACACAGTTCAGAATTGAGGGAGCTCTGGTATCATACTATCTGGGAATGCAGACAACTTCTGCCCCTCTCTAAGCCTCCGTTTCCCCATCTGTAAAATGCAGGTGACAGCGTTGCCCATCCTGAGTCTGTTGGGAAGATGAAGGAAGATAAATCCATGCAAAATACTCAGCATTATGCTTGATATATAGTAAGTTCTCAATATATGCTACTAAAATCTAATTCTCTTACAGGCTTTCAAGACAATAAAAGAAGCTTCAACAATTTCAGAAAGTTTGGAAACACCCCCTTAGATACACAATATTGTAGAAGAAATTTCACAAGAGGGGAGAAATTAAAACACATTTCTGAGAAAGGAGATTAAAATGTTTAAAAGTGACAAGAGCATTGTTAAAGTTTCAAGGCCCTTAAAAAGATTTATTTTTTTTTCTGGGAAGTATGGACAATATTTTTCAACTTGTTTCCATATAATTATATTTAATATACAGTCTGGGTAAACATTACAAATATTTCTTAGTCTCCCCTTCCCATCCCATCCCATCCCATCCCATGTATTTCCATGAAAGAGCATTCGTAAGTGCTAAAGAGAACAAAACTCACGCTGTGTGCAGAAGCTCACCGTTCCAGATCTAGACAGAGGAGCATGCACAGGGTCGCTGATAAGACTGGTGTCTTTCCAAAGGAGGCATGCAAACGGGTACTAAAGGACTAAAAATTAGTGTTAAATACGTATTAGCAGAATTAGTTTCATGGCGCTCAGTTTAAAGGAAGTGACTCAACTTTAGATCTCTACTTGCTATAAAGCAAAATTGAGTTAGATGTAGTACGAAGAAAGAGTAATGGACTAATACTATATGTATAAATATTAAAGGTGAGATAATAAATAGACGTTTGAAGGTGAAAGGTGAAAGGATACGTTTGAATATCAGAGAAACATTTTCTAGATACTTGATTTTCTTCTCTAAAGAGATTATTATTAAAATGAGAATTGAATTTTGTTAGTAAATCCTATTCTATAGGTAAGATTTATATAGCAAGTTCCACTTTAGAATATATAATGCCTCACATGTGACAGCTATTTCCTTCCCAGGTAACTGGGGCTAGAATTCCTACTAGTTAAAAGGTTAAGCTTAGATCTAAGGATGCTATTATGTCTATATTTCTACCACATCAGAGTAGTTCTTTGTCTGGTTCTCATGACTACTCAAAAGTTTTTTTCTTCTTCATTATGAAGCTAACATGTGTCCGTTGTAGAGAATCTGGAATTTGTTAAAATAAACTGGCGAGTTTCAGTTGGGGAGGATGAAAAAGTTCTGGAGATGGAAAGTGCTGATGTTTCTACAACAATGTGAATGTATTTGATGCCACCAAGCTATACGTTTAAAAATGGCTAAAATGGTGAGCATTATGTTATGTATTTTGTACCACACACACAAAAAAACCACCATATTGGTGAACAATGTTCATTATAATGGAATTGAAGTTTCTAGAACCTTTTTTTATTGTTAACTTAGTTGATCATTTAGATATCATGGCTCTAATGGGCCATTTCAAATGACATTCAAGATATAATTATATTTCCCAAACAAATACAAGTCCTCTAGTTCCTTCTAGAGGGGAAAAAAATACATTGTAGTTTGTTCCATTGACTTCTGTCTCCTAATTCAGAGAAGAGCTCTAGTACTATAGTAAACACAGACTGTTTATTACCTTTTCCTTCTTTTCCGTAGCCCAGGGCGGGAGGAATGGTGAGCTTTCTCTTCTCTCCTACACACATATCCCTCAAGCCCTGGTCCCAGCCTCTGAGAGCCTCCAGGATGCCCAGCGTAAACCAAACGGGCTGCCCATTGTTATGTTTGTGACTGAGACAGGAAGAAAACACATTAGAACTCATTAATAACTTGATTTTTTTTTATTGCTGTGATGCTTTTTCCCCCACCCATAAATGGTTAAATTTGGAAATTAATGAAAACAGCTACACGCACACAAAACCAAGACTTTATAGTAGTAATTCAACTCGCTGCCCATATTTCTTGATGCAAATCTCACACAGTTGATACAGCTAGAGAAGTGCAGGGGGAATAATAAAAGCCAATTAACAACTATTTGAGCATTTACTGTTTACCAGGTAATACCATAAATGATTTGCTTCTTTTCACTCTAACAATGATCATAGGAGATAAGTACTATTATTCTCCATGTTACAGATGAGGAAAATGGGTCAAGAGTGCCAGTATTTGACCTAACTTCAAAGTTTAAGGTCTTAACCACAAAGTGATGCTGTCCCAAGGAGGTCACTATGGTGCCCAGGAGGGAGAAAAATAATGGAAGATGAGTGAGTTAGGGAAGGAGGATGAGAAGGCTAAGGAGAATTTACAGCCAACACACAGGGGTCCATAACCACACGGACACTGGGAGTCCGGAGCACAGCATCTTACAGCCTGCCTACAAACGTTCCTGTTACACAGACTGCTGATATCTCCGATAGCTGGAACAGGCTGCTCTTCAACTCCGCATCCCCACTCAGAACCTGGTCCAGTTCTCTCAGAAAAGCTCTACTGGGGGCCTGCAGGGAAGCTTGGAGGAGTGGCTAGTCAAGGAATGAGGAACAAGGGAATGGTCGAGAGTTGACTCATGAGTTGAAGGGAAGCCAGCCCAAGAAAACCAACCTGCCAAGTTACTGCAGACCTTGAGGGCTGAGTAGTGTCTGAGCCCCAGTTAGCTGGCATTTGGTGCAGCAGGGAAAGCGTTCTATTCAAGAATATCTTAGTGACAAGGGGAAGTCACTCTATCAGGTTTCATGGGTATCTCAGTCACTGAATTTAAATAAAGGCCATTACTTCCTCTTTTTCTTAATTTCCTCACATGATCAAAGTAACAAAATGTCAACTGTAGAAAGTTTGAGAAGACAAGAATAAAGTAAAAAAGGAAGAAACATCTACCACCCAGCACTGACTACCGTTCTAGCACATTTCTTGTCACGGTTAAAGGATTTAAGTCTTTATTTATTTACCACATAGGCTATGGTTCTAGAAATGGCGAACATGCTTTATAAACTGATCATGTGATGATACTTCAGAATTCTCGGGATAGCCAGTTCCTGACCATTTCCATGGAGGCTGCATGACAACAGTCTCTACATCAGGTACTGGATTTTAAGTAGCAAACTGCTAACTAAATAACATCCCATTACCACCACCAAAGTCCACGTAGGTTTTTGATTCTGAGATCTGGAAGAAATCAGGCTGACGCTAAAAGAGATGTAATTGGAAATTTAAAATGCAAACCATAATATTCTTTAATGTCCACTGTGGCACTAGCCTTGTTGATGAGAAGACAGGGCTGCTAAGAATTCTATGGCAAGCCATCATTTGAGAACTTTTTGCAAGGGCTAACAGAGTTCAGAGAAGAGTGCCATTCACTTCTCCAAAACCTCAGGACAGACCAGGTTGATATTTGGATAGATAAACGAATGAATGAGGATGGAGAGAAGCGAACATTTTTTTTCTCTCCTAGCATCAAGCAAAGGGCCTAACATAAAGTGCTCAATAAACACTTCCTAATGCCTAGGTGGAAATTATTACACTTGTAAAACTTTTTGCGTGTCGCCATTTCTTTGTTTATAGAACGGAGATAATGATAATCCTTCACCGTAGGTATCTGATTAATCTTCCATAACCACACCCATCCATGAAGTCTTGAATTTCCAGAAAGAAATAAATGATGAAACATATCACATGCCTTGACCAAAATGTCATCTGTCAGAACAAAAGTTAGATCAGTCAAGAGACTAGCATTACCATATCCTATAACAAGAAAGTAAATGTGTATTCTGCTCATGAAATTGCTGTGAAGTTTTAAGTAAATTTCAACTACACCGAATTAAACATAGAACTGAGTCATTTTCCCTCAGGAATGGAGTTTGCGAAATGCGAATTCCTTTAAACTTTTTCTATTTACTGTCTAATTATATACCTAGATATTTCTGCAGTATTTCAAAAATTTGACTTCTAATTTTTAGTATAAAAAAAAATAAACAGCTTTATCCTGACCGCTTTTCCAATAAGACCTTCAAAGATTGGCTTTAAACAATTTCCTTCCCCCAAAGAAGGAAATTAAGATATTTCCGATTTTTTTTTTTTTTAAAGAGAGATAAAACCTGGTACATGCTTTTCCTGCCAGAGGGCTGGCATAGATGTGTGGGCTCGTCATTGTTTTACTTGCAGGGTATAATTACTTACGTGGAGTGAAATAAAGAGCCATCCTTTTCTAGGTAGCCTTCATAGTGGACTAGCATCAAATCCCCTCCTTTGGTCTTGCGATGGCAGATGAAAGGCTTCTGGAGTACTTCGATCTTCACTTCTGGTTCAGGGATCAAAGCCCCACTCAGAGAAGAAACTAACAGCGCCAGGGCCGAGCTCCACAAGAAAAGTCTCATGTTGCTGGAGAAGGAAAGAAGTTCCTACAGAAACAAAGTAAGGGCCTTGGACCTCATAGAGTTAAGAATGTAGCTGAAGGCTTAAGGACAACGACCTCTGGCAAGTTCATGACTCTTTCTAGCAGACGTGGCACACTACCTACAACTTTCCCACGCACTGCAAACTTACCTCTAAGGAGTTAAACTCAAACCTGGGTCCGATTGGCTCTTACTACAAGGTCGCTCGGGAAGCACAGTCTTCTATTGGCTTCAGGTGCTGTCCCTCAGATACCTCTCAAGCCAATGACGCTACAATAATGTAATTTACAGCCCGCCTGAGCAGCAGTCGCCCGGCAGCGATTCTGTGTGGTCCTAGAGACCCGCGGATTAAAGAATTCCACAACCTTAAGCTTTGGGAGCAGAGTGGGGCGCAAAGCTAACCGGAAACTCCCCCGACAGATTTACATCTGTTAAGTACCCCGGCTGAGCGTGGTGGGAAGAGTCCTGGGGCCAGGTGAAAATGGTAGGGGTTTCAGGAAATACTCATTTACTCTCACCGTAGGTGACTAAGACTCCTACTGTTGCTTATTTTTTAACTTAAAGGTATAAACGATAAAGACAGTGAGGTGGGGTTTACAGGCGCGTTTCTGTGCGTGAACCTTACTACAATGCCATTAAGGCAGGTTATTTTATCTCATATAAAAGATAGGTAGATTTAGGCTAGAAAGGCTAAAAGTGCCCTGCTTAAGATTATTCAGCCAAAGCAGTTGGGCTCCGCCTTCAAACCAGATCTAATGCATTTCGCAACACAGAATAACGTTATGGCTAATAATTTATCACTTACGTGTTCTTACTGTAGAGGGTCAGTGATAGTTTCTAGCAAGGATAAGGACGTGCAAACCTCCGCTTTAAAAAAAAATCATAATCACGGCTACGAGTTATACAGGCTCATCTTAGTGAAAATTTTTTGTTCACATTTTTTCACCTAATTTCAAAAGCAATACATGTTCACTATAGTCTAATGGAAGAAACTGGAAAGCATTGAAGCAGGATTTCTATTTAAAATACAGGAGCCGATTTAATTTGAATTTCAGATAACGAAATGTTCTATATTTTTATTTGCTAAGTACGGCTATCTTACACTAAACAAGAAATAAAAAGGTCGCCTATAACGCCATCCTCAAGTAACCATGCTACTATTTGGTTCATGCTTCAGTGACTAATGTCTAAAATAATTTGGATCACATTGTACATACACTCTGTTTCCTAACTTGCTCTTTTCACTTAATCTGTAGTTAACATTTTTCTCTGCTCAAATATCCTTAGCACAGTACTTTCTCACGCCTTCTTGTGCATAAGAATCCCCTGGGGATCTTGTTAAAATGCAGATTTCAATTCAGGAGGTCTGGACTAAAGGCGAGGTTCTACAAGTCTGACAAGCTCCTAGGTAATGCCAGCGCATTTCAGTCGCGAGGACTCAGTGTTTAGACAACACTCATTTACACAGGCCACACGGTGTACTATCGTGCAATTCCTATCCTCTCTGCATGCCCTATTGTTGGGTACCTCGAGCGTGTGGGATCAATTAGACAGCCCTGAAATCGATTGAGGACCGGAACCCAGGGGACACTCTAAGAGGCCACGCTGACCCCCCCTTCCACTCTCCAACATCGGGAGGTGGGACTCGACCCCACCACGGCCTCATTCACAGTCAGGAGTGTGTCCACACTTGTCTCAGCAGCTTCCCGCCTCCCCCTCTCGAGGCCGACTTCCCAGCTCGCCGCCCGGGACTCAATTTCCCCGAGGGCCTCTGCGGCGCGGCCAGCCCCGCCCCCGCCGTCGCCGCCAAACCCGGGAGTGGATTTGGGGAACGTGCGCGCGAGCGGCGCACTGCGCATGCGCGAGCGGGCCCCGGGCCCGGCGGGTCGCGCGCGGACTGGGCGCGCGGTGGCGCTGCCGGCGACCCGCGCCTCGCCTGCGGCACTTTGAAGGCTTCGGCCGCCCCTCGGGCCCACCCACTGCCCTAGCCTCCCGGCCCAGGCCCAGCGGCCGGGTCGCATCCTCTCTGGCCGAGGCCGCCGCAGTGACCCCGCCCCCGGGCCGACGATGTGAGACGGGCTGGGCGTCCCCGCACCGGGACGGGACGCCGCGAGGGGGCGGCTCGGCAGCGCCGGGAGATGTCCCTGCTGCCGGCGCTCCTCGCCGCCAGGGGCCTGGGGCAGTGAGCGGGCTGGCGGGCGACGGAGAGCGGCCCCGGCGCGGCGCGGACGCAGGGGCGGCGGGCGCCATGGAGGGGGTGCTGTACAAGTGGACCAACTATCTGAGCGGTGAGTGGGGGGCGCGCCCGCCGCGGTCCTTTGTCTGCGCGCCCGGCGGGCGGCGTCGGGACGCGCCTCCCCGGGGGTCGGGGTCACGGCCCCGCCTGGGACCGCAGAGCCGTGTGCGGACAGGGATTATCTCCCCAAAGCCGTTCTCACATGGCCGTACGTGCTGTACGGACACATGCCCCTGCTGGGGCTGGGTGAGAGCAGTCGCAGCCCCTTTTCACTTCAAGGAAAGCTACGAAATCCCGAGATGTGGGGAGACTTGAAAGACACGCTGACCTCCGTGTCAGCGGGAGGGAGGCGCTGGCTTCCGCTGTAGGGTCGGTCCCCTGGGAGCCTGTCGAATTCTGACGAAGGGTCTGGTCTCGCCTGGCCAGCAGTTGGGTTGGAAGGGATCAAAGGAATGTCCGCAGTAACCTGGAATTCCAGAAGTGAAAAGTCCTCTTCCAAACAAAGTCCCCAGTGCAAACACTTTTCCTTTTGTCACCTTCAGTCACCTGCGTGCAGACAGAGGTTTCAGACAGAGTTCCGTCTCAACAGTTTCAGAGCTCCAAGGTTGGCACAAGGTTTTGGGTTTTCTTAACTGAGCATTTCTTTTTGTTGTACATACTCAGAAATTTACATGAAATCAATGCGAATATTAGCGACTGTTTTCTTGCCCTGCTGAGCAGAGTGGCTTAAAATAGTACCCAGCCCACTGTCCAATTTGTGGAAGTACTTCTTTTTTTCTTGAGAAGGTCATGACTGTTCTTCAGCTGTGAATATGATTCAGAACAAGCTTTTTTTTTTTTTTTTTCTGTTTGTGCAACCAGTATTTAGTAAAAGCCTTCTGCTGGAAACTAGTAGGCACTGTTTTTGGAATTAAACTTTTAATTATGGGACATAGCTAGGCACTTTTAATTCTAATGGCAATGTATTCGAGACCAGAAATATTTCTTCTGTTTCCTAGAGTGAGGGAAATAAATCTTTCTATCCTTCCTAACAGGACAGTTTTTTAAAGGTTGTGGTGTGGTGACACCCTGGGGTGTTTTAGGGACAGATGTGTCTAGGAGGCTCAGGTGACATAGTGATTTGGTGAGCCATGAGTGCACCTGTTGGGTGTACCCAGAATCTCTTCCTTGTGCGTAGTTCGGTTAGAAGCGAGTTATGTTTATTTTTCCTGTAATCATTAGTAGAGACTGAATGAGGGAGAGTTGTTTCAGAAGACCTGGCCTTTGCTCCAGTGACCTCCATTGATGTCAGGCAATTACGATAGATGCAGACAACTCTGGCTGGGCTCCAAGAATGTCAGAGGCTGGTTGGTTAACACTCCCAGCTAAAGGGAGGATGCTTGATCAGGTCATTTTCATTTTGAGGTCTCTCCAAGCTCGGAGATGTATGGATCTCAGGCCCTTGAGTAAAATTTAGTTTCTGGTTTTTCACCCTTTTCCATCACATGTGCTTTTAACTTTTTTTCTTTCATTCTCAATGCTCTTCTTTTTCCATCTCCCCGCCCCTTTTTTTTTTTTTTGGTCTCTTTTTTTTCCTCTTCTTTGTTCTATATAGAAAATTTAGTCTCTTGGGAAAGTACCTACTGTCTGGCCTTGGAATGCTGCTTCTCCCCCACACCCCAGCTGTTTTGGTGTTATCTTTCAGTAAAGCAAAATTCCTCTAGAAAGATCTTTTGGAATCTGGATCCTGTAATGCCTGTAGCATCTGTTCTGTTGGAAGAGTCTACTTTCTTCTTCTCCAACGAAGAGAAGTGAATTCTGCAAGTGATGCCAGGGTGGAAGCCTTGAAGAAGAGGGGTCATTGCCAGAGGCAGCCATCCGCACACCAGGCCACTTGTTCCCTTGACCCTGCGTGCACACTGTTCACAGAGGCCCATCACACCGCTGGGTACTTTTCCTGCCTGTACCTAGAATTATAGTTCAGCATGTTCTCTTTTATTAGGAGATAAATTACTTTGGAAAGGAACAGTAATAGCCTAGGACAAACAAATGCATTCTTGTCTCTTCCACCCCCCTGTACGAGTTAGTCTCCCCATAGAGCCTAGTGTGAACGTTAATGACAAACTCAGAGAGAGAGAAATGATAAAATTGTTTAAAAGCTTACCTTGGCTGCATGTATTGTATTTTGCTAAACAATGTAGTTATTTTGTGAGCAGCTGTTGCCTCTTGAATTAACCTAATAGATATTAATTGCTAAACGTTGAAAACATCAAGCCCCAAGGATGGCATCTAAATTGCCAGTGTGAGTGTACCACTAAGATGCAGAAAGAGAAAAGAAGAAAAGTATCTTTTCCCTTACATGCTGGGCATACTCAGGTGCTCCTTCAGAGGAAAATGGGGGCGGGGGAGCTTATGTATATTTTCTTTTACAGCCCTGAGCCTTCCTGCCTTTTGAGCAGCAGAACATCGAACATTCTGAGATTTACTGTCACACCCTCTCTTCAGATGTTAGAAGATTAAACTTCCAGTGAAAAGGGAATGGATTAAATACTTCACACTTATATTGTGTGAGACATAATGCTGGGCCCTGTGTGTTTATTATTTGCATCTTTCAAGTCCTGAACGTTAATCAAGGGATGTTACATATGCATGGTTATACGTTGATGCTTTGTAATAGAACACGAGTTGAGTCACATACCTAAAGTCTGATGCCAGCTTTATTACTGCCATCTGCAATCACTTTATTCTGAGCTTTAAGTGTCTTCCTCCATAAAAAGATAAGATTTACAAGTGAATATTTATAAGGATAGTAAAAAACTTAACACTTATAACGTTCCAGGCACTATTCTAAACATTTTACAAGGATCAACTCATTTAATCTTCACAGCAATTTTAGGAAGCAGTTGCCTTTATTATTACCATCTTTCAGACAACGACGTTGAGACACGGACAGGTGCTGCTGGCCCAAGGTCACACAGATAGTAAGTGGCTCCATAGTCAGTGCTCCATTACATAATACTCTTAAAGGTCCTCCCTGCTTGATCATTATATAACTCCAGCTGATTCATAATGCACCTATATTTAAAGTATGTTGACCTAGAATGGCAGACTATTTGGGGGTGGAAAGTGGGGTGGGGTTCGGAAGTGAGGACGACTTTGCCCAGTGTTGTGCACTTGTTTTGTCGCAAGGAAAGTGTCTGGGCCTTCCTGTGAGCGGCCTGCATTGTAGTTTTAGGTCCCTTTCCCGCCCTCTCCGCAGACAGGAGGAGGGATTTCAAAAATGACAGAAGTTCAAATCACGCTGACAAGCTGGCTGTCTGAGGAGGTGTGCTAATTTTGCTTACCCTCCGGTTCCCAGGTGGAGGAAGGTGACGCTCGTATGTTTGTGCTGTGGAGACAGTGTCAAGGGAGTATCTGGAATGTGAGTGGTCAAGAGCAGGATTCTCGTGGTCGCGTGGCCACTGGTCAGCCTCAGTCATTTGTTTACCATCTTCGTTGGGAGAATTCAGCTGTCATAAATTTCACCCATCCAAAGTGTACTCGTCAGTGGTTTTTAGTATATTTACAGAGCGCAGCCATCACCATAACAATTTTGAAACATTGGCTTTACCCTCAGAAGAACCCAGTACCTGGTCAGCAGTCACTGCCACCTCAGCCCCTCTTGTCCTTGGAAACCGTCAATCTTGTCTGCATAAGTTTGCCTTTTCTAGACATGTCGTGTAGAAGGAGTCATACATTATGGGGGCTGTTGTGAGCGGCTTCTTTTACCCAGCAGAATGGTTTCTGGATTCGTTCATTATTGTTCTAGCAGGTATCACTACTCCATTCCTTTTTATTAACAAATAATATTCCATTGTATGGATAGGCCACGTTTTGTTTTCCCGTTCGTCAGTGCGGGGATATGTGAGTTGCTCCATTGTTTAGATTGTGAATAATGGTGCTGTGAACCTTTGTGTCAGGTTTTTGTGTGGATGTGTTTTCATTTCTCTTGAATGTAAACCTACGAGTGGACTTGCTGGGCCGTATGGTAACTGTGGTTGGAGATGCTGGGAGTGGGCCATGGAGTCTTATGTCGACGAAATGGTCTGTGGACTGAAGAAGCCTGAGAACCATTGTTTGTAGACTGTACTGTCAGTGCTTAATTCTTACCACTTCCTGTTACCATTACTTTCATCTTGTTTAGAATTGAGCAAAAGCCAGTTAAATTCCATTAGGAATAGATTTGAGGCAGGCAGAAAAATAGGCAATGGGGCTGTCACTGAATACAAGACGGATGAACGAGACAGCAGGGAGGGTAAGTCCAAAAAGTACCATGATGCTTGGCATTTCTTTCTCTGGATCCATTTCATGTTGGCTTGTGGAGGCCGTAACGGGACCAGGAGAGATGAAGAAATGGATAAAAGCAACAGAGTTAAGCACAGAGAGGGCTGACCTTTTTCAGTATTCCTGTCACGTCAGATGAAGCAAAATATTATTTGCTTAAGAATCTACCCCATGTCCTTCAGATAGAATCGTTCCTAGACACTCCAAAACAAGGATGGTGCTGTCTTAATTATTGAATATCAGAGGAATGGTTTCAACAATCTACCTTTAACTCTAATAGCGCCCCATCATTCATTCATTCATTCATTCATTCAAGAAACACTGAGCATCAGCTTCTTACCAGACCCCGTGTGGGTGTTGGGGATACTGTTTTGAGTAAGACACAATCCTTGTGCTCAAGGAGATCATAATCTAAATGCTCTTCCAGCTAAAATCATGATTTTGACCTTTAAGCTTTTATGTAGTTGTTCTGAGGCTGTGTCTTGATAAGGCTTAGAGACTACATGGCATATGGCTGGTTCCTAGGTTCCATTAGGTGTCACCTATCATTGTCTGGTGTCTTTACTGGAATTTTAAAGGCAAATTTGGGGCACCCCTGGCAGGCTGGAATGTTAGTCTTTGGTTTTCCAGTTTGGCATCCCAGGTGTCCTGTTGCTTTTCTGCCTCTGTTGGCCACTGCATTCTGTTTGGACGGAGAGCAGCCCTTCAACTTCCGAGGCCAGGGCAAACAGCCGGAAATTAGTACAGAAGAAAGTAATTATGTGAGGAAGGTGTAAGACTGGTCAAAGCAAACAGGCGTACCTTTGTCAAAAACATGTAGAGAATCCTTTTCCAGAGTGATCAGGTGAGGCTTCATGGAGGAGGTGGGACCAAAGGTTGGGTGGAATTGGCCTGACAAAAGGGGAAGTGGGGGAGGGAGCAGACAAGACCCTCAGTGAAAAACCCAGCAGGACTCAAAAAGGGAGCAGGAGGGA
The DNA here is from genome assembly GCA_004027375.1 of Macroglossus sobrinus. Classification (NCBI taxonomy): domain Eukaryota; kingdom Metazoa; phylum Chordata; class Mammalia; order Chiroptera; family Pteropodidae; genus Macroglossus; species Macroglossus sobrinus. The sequence goes on along the minus strand of PVKZ01003947.1, from coordinate 8,534 downwards.
GTACTGAGTGGTGTCGGGCTGGGATTTGGTTACTAAAGCAAGCCACGCCTGGGAGTTTAGAATTGGTACAGTCAGCAAAATTAAGTGATGTACTCAAGATGACACATCTGGTGGTTATGAGTCTGAACTTGAACCAAAGTTTCCTGGTTCTGTTCTCTTGGGTTAGGTGATGGTGGGACATAGAAGAGGCATTACTCAGAACAAATGAACGTAACAAATACATACCCGGTTTGGAAGCCCAGAGCACACAGGAGGGGTGATTTACAGCAGGCTCTCACAGTAGGTTCCAAAGAGAATTCGATATCATATGTTGTAATGATAGTCTCCTCACCGTGTGCATGCCCGACTCCCCAGTGGATTATCCCTGTTTGAGGGCTGCATCTTCTTTTCTGTACATCACCAAGCCCAGCAAATTATAAGTGCTCAAAAAAATGCTTTGCGAATTAATTAATGGTAAATTACGAAGCCTATAATTTAGCTAATGCTTGGTTATTATCTGTTACTATTAGGGGTGTCTCCTCTTCTCCCCTGCTCTCCAGCTGTAGCAAAATTCTTACTGACTGACCTGGCAGAAGAACCCAGGGCCTTGTTATTCACTGTCCCCTTCCCGTCGGAGCTCCCCTGGGAGAGCTGAGTTAAGGGGAGGGTTCCCGCGAGGTGACGTATGACTGAGCACCAGGGCTAGACAGTGTAAAACCCCGAGAACGTGGTGGCCAGGGGTCAATAACCGTGCTTTGTTTCAAATAAAAAATGGTAGGTTTTTAAAAATAGTAACATACTGTATCACGTCCATAATGTAATATATTACAAGCATTGTATAGTATATATTGCTTATGAACACAGCAACTGTACTTGATATGAATAAATTAAGTCTTGACTCATCTCTTCAGAGAGATTGTCAATCCTGTCACAAGATTTAATCTCACTTTATTTTCTTGACATTAGTTACTTTCTCTTGAAATTAGTTCCATGAAAGAATTGACTTTCCTGTTATTTTATATTAGGATAGAGATTTGCAGGTTTTGGAAGCTGAAATTACTAGACACTGTTAAGCTCGTGCTGTAATTCTATAGAAAAACTAAAGCTGAAAGAAGTTAGGAACTTGTTCGCCCTTTCTGCTGCTTCCGTTCTATACCTGCTTAATTACGGTCACTGTTTTTTCTCTTACAGTTGATGAGAAAGCACCTTTCCTTTATTTTTTTTTTTCTTTACTTTGGGCTTAATTTTCTACAGAAGGATGTAAATAGCTCCCTCCTGTGTTTTTTGCTTTTCTCCACAGCAGCATTTCATTGTGGAGTTTTAAAAATTCACAATGTATTAATGTTTTCTCTTTCTATTAAACAGTAAGATTACAGACTGTTTCCCCCTAACACCTGATGGGCAAACATTCTGAAGAAAGCGTGATGGGTTCTAGACAGAGCGATGTGTCCTCACTGATGGCTCACTCAGTGGACACCCTGTGGCTTGTTCTCGTTAAGGGTGTCGTCGTGGGGCCCGGGTGGAGTGAGCCCACTGCAGCCTCACTCACACCGAGTGTGACTAAACGCGCTGAACAAAATCCTGAAGACAACGATCCGAGCACTCTGAAGAGCCAATGATGGGCAGACTGAGGAGGGAAGACTAAACCTGAACTACCAGCGTGTTAAAGATGAACACGCTTGAAACAGATGAGAAGATAACGATTCCTGGAAGAAGAATATAAACTATTAAAAAGAACTAAATGGACATTTTAGAACTAAAAATGTACAATGTTCAAAATTAAAATAACTCAATAGATGGGCTCAAAAGAATGCAGATGACACAGCAAAGAACCAGCGAACTCGAAGATAATTCAGTAGAAATGATCCAGTCTGAAGGACAAAGAGAAAAAAACACTGAGTAAAACTACAGGGACCCGTGGGACAATAGCAGCAGATCTAACATTCTGGCGGTGGAGAAAGAAGGGGCAAGGAGAAAGACATTGGTGGAGGAAAAGGTCTCGGAAAAAACTTCCCAAATTAGGTGAAAATTACAAATTTACAGAATCACGTAGCTCAACAAATTCCAAGCAGTATAAACTCAAAGACATACCCATACATATAACGAAACTGCTGAAAACTGAAAAAAAAATCTCAAAAGCAGCAAGAGGTAGGAAGATACATGTAGAGAAACAACATTGCACTGTCTGAGATTTCTCATCGGAAAACATGGAGGCTGGAAGACAGCGGGACAGCATCGCTGAAGTGCTGGAAGAAAAGATGGTCCACACAGAATTCTATATCCAGTGAAATACTCTTCAAAAGTTAAGGTAAAATAACATCCTTAGAAGAAAACTCTAGTAAAGACGTGGCCTAGAGGCAGTTCTTTGAAGGAAAATGATAGCAGGGTAAATTCAGAACATCAGGATTAAAGGAAGAGCAGCAGAAATGATAAATATCTGGGTAAATGTAATAGACTTTTTTGTCTCTCAAGTTCTTCAAAATGCGTATGACTGCCAGAGGCAAAAATTATAACATCATCAGTGGGGATGATGTTATATTATATCACTTTATGTAGATGTAATACAAATTGTAACTATGGCTAAAAGGACTTGAAATGGTAAAATATTAATTCTAAGTAGGCTGAAAAGTTAAATATGTGTTTCTCCCCGCCCCCCAGCTCTTCTCCCCCTTCTAGAGATTGTATTCATAAACCTTAGAACAACTAATGGAAATATGCCAAGAGATAGAGCAGAAAAAATCCGAAAGAAAGCTGGATTGGCCATATCAGTATTAAACTAAGTAGACTTTTGAACAGGGAAAATTGCAAGGAATAAAGAAGACGTCGCATAATTATAAAAGGGCCAATTCATAAAACAGACAAGAATCCTTAAGTGTATACGTCTAAAACCAGAAGATCAAAATATGTGAAGCAAAAACTGATAGAACTGAAAGGAGAAATAGATCCACAATTACACATGGGAACTTGAACATTCTCTCAGTAATCCGTAGAACAAGTAGACAGTAAATTATTCAGATATTTAGAAGACCTGAACACTGTCAACCAACTTGACCTAATTGACATTTTAGAATAATCCGAACAACAGCAGAATGCTGCATTTTTCAAATGCATGTGGGACATCTGGTAAGATCGTCGTGTTGTGGACTGCAGTAGAAAACCTGCCAAATTTGAAAGAATGTTCTGTGTCTTTGATTAAAGTAAACTAGAAAACAATGACAGAAAGATAGGAGAAATGCCCAAATATTAGGAACTTAAACAGTACACTTCTGTGTAACCCATGGGTCAAAGAGGAAGTCTCCAAGAAAATTAGAAAATATTTTCAACTTAAAATGAAAACACACTAGTGATTGCCAGGAATAAAGTATGTGTGGGTGGGGGTAGAGCTGAACTGCAAAGGAGTACCACAGAGGAATTTTGAGGGGAAGATAATGGAATTTTTCTGCATTTTGATTACTGTGGTGGTTAGAGGACTGTGCACTTATCAAAACTCAGAACTGTTAACCAAAGAAGAAATTTTACTGTGTGCCAACTTAGAAATAAATATTTTTCAAAAAAACTTAAGTGTCTTGTTAATGGAGTAGTGTTTTCGTTGTTGTTTGTTGTTATTTGTATTAGTGATGTGTTTGGATGAGCTGCTTTTCACAAGGCTGCTAAGTAAAACACAATGTTGAAACGAAGTGGTGAGAGCAAGCATCCTTATCTTGTTCCTGACATCTGGGGGAAAGCATCCAGGATCTTGTCATGAAGTATGATGTTAGCTGTGCCTTCAGTCAGGTTGAAGAAGTCCCCTTTTGTTCCTGGTTTATTGAGAGTTTTTATTATGAAAGGGTGTTAGACTTCATCCAGTGCTTGCCTTTTCTGCATTTAGTGAGGTATTTATTGGCTCACTTAACTGAAAGTCCAGAGCATTTCTTATCTGTGGGTATGACATGGTCTGGTTGATGTGTTCAAAAACTCATAGATTTGCTTCCCTTTCCTGCCTCCTTGAAGTCCTCCCACCCGCTTCCCTTTATGTGCAAATCATGTTTAGGTCCCGTTTGATGGCAGAGTGACTCCCAGCAGCTCCACACAAACATCCTTAAGATACCCTACCCCTTGGTCCCACCCCCCCCGCCAAAAAAAAGAGAGAGAGTCTCCATTTCTTTTCCATTTTTTTTCAATCCCAGCAAGTCCCAGCATCATCTCTGGTTGGCCCTTCACCATCATGGAGTGGATCATTGAGGGCAGAGGGCGTGAAGATCCATTTGAGCCTGAATCACATCCCCACCCTGGAGCTGGTCAGCCACACCCACACTACATGGCTGGAGTGTGGAGACGGGGTTTCAGTACCAGAAATGCAGGGGGCGATGCCAGGATGCCAAAAATAAATGTCCATTATACCTCCTATGGGGAAGTTATCCAGGATAATTCAAAGCATGTGAAATTGGCATTTAAATACTTCTATTCTCCTACCCCATCCGTAGCAGCGGTAGTTGACATGAGCTAAAACTTCTTCCTGCTTGTGGAAGTTTCTCGTTTAATCCTCCCAAGCCGGGAATTTGGCTGACACCACATTCCATCTCCAGCTCCAGCGGAGGATGGCAAGAGAGCGGGTGGGGGTTGGACAGGAAGATAGTCTCATGTTAATCCAAGGGAGCAGGGACTGGTACAGACCCACAGTTTCCATCTGCTCTTCTGTTACCTGGAATACTTTGTCATTTCCAAGTATATTAGCCGGGGTTCTCCGGAGAAACAGAACTAATGAGATATGTGTGGGGAGCTTTGTTATAGGAATTGGCTCATGCAGTTATGGAGACTGGAAGTCCCACAGTCTGCTGTCTGCAAGCTGGAGAACTAAGAAAGTTGGTGACGCAATTCTTGAGTTCAAAGGCCTGAGAATGGGCAGTTGTGGGGCAGGGGATAAGGCCTGGTCTGAGTCCAAAAAGCCTCAGAACCAGGAGTGCCGGTGTACCAGGGCAGAAGATGGATGGATGTTTTAGCTCAAGCAGAGAACAGATGCAGCCTTAATCTGCCTTTTTGTTGTGCTTATGCCCACGGTAGATAGCACATCACTCACCTGCATTGGTCGCTCACCTGCATTGCCGAGGGCTGAGGGCCAGTTGGGTTTACTCAGCCTAGGATTCAAATGCTAATCTCTTCCAGAGACACCCTCACAGACACACCTAGAAATAGTGTTTTACCAGCTGTCTGGGCAGCAGCTAGCCCAGTCAAGTTGATACGGAAAATCAGCCATCACATACCAACCCAAGTAACTGCAGATTAGTTTAAAAGAAGAAGATTGATTAATGGCCTCTTTATCATTCGTGCCACTTTTCTCATAGAATTCATCATTCTCGCGCTGTGTGTGAGCTTCATCATGAGAGAACAGGGTGTCCCTGTGCTACTCTGGACTCTCTGCCTTTAAATGAGACTCGGATTCATCATGGGAATGAGATTTCTGTGGTCTCGGCATGTGCCTTCGGAAATTCCAGGAACTTTATGCTTCAAAGAAAGATCATTCTTGGTCTTAGTTTTGTAGTTGCAATCTACAGAAAACAATAAGATATATTTAACTTCCCCTGGTATAATTGTAACTTCTAGGTAAATAACTTGAACCTGTTACAGGGAACTTATTGTTTCAGTTACTCTTATTGTTTACTAGCTACTTTCAGAATTTACTTTGAGAACTTACTTTCGGAACTTACTTTCGGAACTTGCTTTGGGGCGGGGCAGCCTGGGGGAGGTTGTTAATATTTTTCAGATACCTATAAAATAAACCTAGTTTAGTACTACATTTTTTTTTTTAATTTTTAGACGTTTTTTTCCACATTTCAACAACTCTGAAATCAGGAAGCATCTTAGCATCAGTGCCATGTCATGGCTTAATAAGCAGGTTCTTTTTTCTTGTGACACATAAAACAATGACATGTCTTAAAATTGGTGGTGTTTGATGGTTAATTTTACGTGTCAACTTAATCTGGCTCAAGGGGTGCCCAGACATTTGGCCAAACATCATTCTGGGTATATCCGTGAGGGTGTTTGTGGGTGAGATTAGCATTGATTGGTAGATCCAGTAAAGAAGATTGCTTTCCCCAATGCGAGTGGGTCTCATCCAGTTAATCAGAGACCTAAATAGAACTCAGAGGCTAAGAGGGAACTCCTCCTGCCCGAGTGCTGGAGCTGAGACATCAGTCTGTTTCTGACTGGGACTGAACCCTCGGTTCTCAGGTCTCAAAGCCTGCCGTTCAGACTGGCGTTACAGGTCGGCTCTCCCTGCTCCAGCTTGCTGACTGAAGGTCTTGGGATTTCTCAGCCTCCATCGTTGCGTGAGCCAGCTCCTTACAATAAACATACATAGACACACACAATTGGCTGTTTCTCTGGAAATACAGACGGGGTGCTAAATTTGATAAAATACAGTCGTCGAGGGCATCCTGAATGCCTTCTGCTCAGACGTCAAGGTGGATTTGGAGAACGTTCATACCAAATAGAGTCATGGGAGTTGAGCTGTGAGTGAGAAGGTATTTATTCCTGTTCTGTACCGGGATAGGTGCTGTTGGATCATTCTAGAAATCAGGCTTGGGGGTTGGTAACACCAGGAGCCGCAGTGTGGAAAGACATCATTTTCTTCCCACATCTGTGTACTTCCTGTGTGACCTTAGGTAGGTCGCTTAATCGACCTGGGCTTGGTTTCCTTATCTATAGCATGAGTTGGTCTGACTAGGTGATTCCAGGGGCCTCTTCCATTTCTCGGGTTCTCAGGACTCGGTTCTTCCGTTTCAGTGAGAGGAGGGGGCCTACGGTGTGAATAGTTGGGCTGTTTTTCACGGGGCCAGAATATCACCGCTGACATCTGATTCCAGGTGTGCTGCTTCTCTGCTCAACCAGACATAGTCTGAGGAGCAGCCTGATTTCTGGGCTGCAGTGTTTGCGCCGAGGGCAGTGGCCTTCAAGTTTGAGTCTTCAATAGAATTTGAAGCCTAGGCCAGGAAGCATGTGACATAAAAGTTTAAAGTTCATCCCAGGAGGTTTGCCGGCCTTATCAATAACTGACCGGTGTCGAGATAACGGCGTGGGGCTCCTGACGTCCAGCAAGGGTTCCAGGTGTCTCCCTGGGAAGGGGGTTCTCACATAAACTATAACGTGAAGAACATGAGCCGTAGTTTTAGGAAAGATTACTTACTTTTGGTGAGAAAGGCTTGTATGGTGGCATATTTCAGAGACCACTATGAATTCCTAGAGGGTAGATGTTGAGAATTTGTATTTACCCAGTTTTGTTTAAGGAAGTGAGAGACGTGGTACCTGGCAGGCCTAAATATTCTGGTTCCCAGAAAAGCAAACCCCAAGAAGGTAAGCAGCGAGTGGAACATCTCGCCAGCACCTGACTCCTGTGCCTGAGCTGAGCTCCAGCCTCCCGACTGCACACGCAGTCTCCCTGTACCACGCTCAGGCTGCGGATGCTCCAGGAAGCGCACTCATCTCCTGTCACGACGGAATGCACACTGACACCATCTTGACGCTGATCGGTTCTCACGCACCTGGTTTGTGTGGACCAACACCCAAGGGCCCGTCATCAGGTGTCTGCTCCTGAGCAGCCCCTGGGGTCTGCCCAAAGCCTCTGCCACCTCCTCTCTGGCTGCCTCAGCCTCAGAAGAGTCCCCAGAGCAATGTATCCCGGAAGGGCAGTGGTATTTCAGAGAAGGAAGGAAGGAGATCTGACCGAGGAAACTGACAAGGCTTGTGTGTGTGTGTGGGGGGGGGGGGCGCGGGGGAGGGGTCCCAACAGTGAGAAGGAAGACCCAGCTCGAGCAAAGCCCGGAAGCAGAAATGCAGCCAGTAAGTGTGCTTTGTCTAGAATACAGGTTGTGGAAGAGGACCAGATGAGATATGTATTTCAACTAATGATGGTTTGTCCCCTGCAATTCTCTGAAGCAGCTCAGCCCTTGAATGTTTTAAGATTACTCCATTTCAGTGGATCGGTGTTAAATAGTAAGTCAGTTACCGTTTCCTCGGAGTCATGTGATCCTAGATAGGCTTATTAGCACTCAGACTGACCTTGGAAGGGATTTAAATCTTCTGCCTCATTTCTAAGTTTGGGATAATTTTTTATAACCAGAGGGGAGGAGAGCAAGTGTGTGGTGATGATGGTCAGGAGACAATAATCTTTTCTCTTAAAAAAGGTGGAAACCTCAGATTACTAGTACTATACTGGGGAAAAGGGAATGAAAATCACCTCTGTGGCTGTTTTTAATTTTACGAAAGTGGAATCAAACGTACATGTCTTTCCTAACCACCTCCTTTCCCCTGGAAGTGCCCCGGGAACGTGAGCTCCTCGGAGCTGGGACCCGGCGTCATTCACTGTTGGACCCTGTGCCTGGGTCCTGGGAGGCAGCTCAGGCACAGGCAGTGACTGAGCCCGTGCTCCTGCTTCTGCTTTCAGGTTGGCAGCCTCGGTGGTTCCTGCTCTGTGGGGGGATATTGTCCTATTACGATTCCCCCGAAGATGCCTGGAAAGGTTGCAAAGGGAGCATCCAAATGGCAGTCTGTGAAATTCAAGGTGAGAAACCAAGAGAGTC
>PVKZ01003946.1:0-104847 GCA_004027375.1 Macroglossus sobrinus | reverse complement strand
TGGCAGCCAGGGCAGGAAGTGGGGCCTGGTAACTTCTCTTTCACCAGTGAGGATGGTGTCAGTCAGTGCTCTGGGTTGCAAGGGACAGAAACCAAATTCGAGCTGGCTTAGGCTAGAAAAACATTTACTGTTGTTACATCATTAAACATGGCCGATCCAGGGGCCCAAACCGTGCTGGCCGGCTTCGCCCTCTGGCTCTTGGCCTGGCTTTCCTCCCTCCCTGTTTCTCGAGCCGTCTCTCCTTTTGAGATGGCCAGAGCCTGCCGGCGGCGTGCATCCGGGCTTACAGCCCCTCAGGTTCAGCTCTGTGGGGAGAAAAAAGGTACCCTCTTTCCAGAGGCTTCCGCTCAAATGCTAGAAAAGGCCATCATTGGCCCCTTAGGGTCACAGTCCCATTTCTTGAACCTCAAGAGGATTCTTATGGACAGGGAGGGTCCCAAGCCTGTTCTGGAACCAGCTGCTGGTTCTGGAAGATTCCACCTTGACAGCCGTCCGCTACATGCTGGGCCCCGCAGCACACGGAGGGGAGGGCCGAGGAGGCGCTGTAGGGAAACCGAGTGCCATTCCTGGAAGGGGCAGGAGGCGGGGCGGGCGAGCCGTCCCCTACCTGTGCACCACTGGCAGCTCAGCGCTGAGTCCCTTTGGCCTCGTCGCAGTGGGGACCTGAACTTGGATGCCGTAAGTGGCCCAGGGGGCAAGGGGCGTGTGGTTCCGCGGCCTGTCCTTGGTGCCACAGCTACAGCATCAGCATCTCTCCTCGCCTCCTGGTCGGTCCCTCCTGCAGCAAACATCGATGAAGGCCTCGTCCCTCTTCTGAATGACCCCGAATGTTGCTTGCATTCTTCATGCCCTGTACCCGTGCCCGTGGGGTGGGGGGTGGGGGCAGAATGTGTACCACGGGGCACCCCTCAGAGGACTTTCTGGAAGCCCCCACAGTGCCTTTGACGTTAGCTCCGTCCTCGCCGGATCCTGGGGGGAGGCCTGACGGTGCTTGTGGAGGCCACTCGGGGAGAGGGCTCTGCACAGCCCCTATTTCTCACCCGGTGTGAAGCGTGTCAGTCTTTCCACTGGAGCAGCCAGGCTGGTGGGAAGCAGCTCTGGGACTTCCTGCGCCTTGAAAGCTTTCAGGGTGGGGCTGGAGGAGAAGGCTCCGCTCCCCGCCCCCTGCACCCCCTCGGCGATCTTCAGTGCGCCTTTCACAGACTGAATGTGCCATTGACGTGTGCGGTGGTGGTCGATGGAGACAGGCAGCGGGGCCTGCTCTGGCAGGGGCGCTGGGCCCTGCTGCCCCCCACGCTCACGGCCGGCGCGGTGCGGCCTCGAGGTCGCCCCTCTGAGGTTTCCGGGGCCGCGTCTGCCCACGCGCGCTCTCTTCCCACCGAGCCATTTTATTTCATTTTTTTCCCTGTGAGCAATTCCGGTTTCTAAGCCTTGGAGGGTGTGCAAATATTTGATTTTCATTCAGGAAGTCTGGAATGAGGAATAGGAAGTTCCTTCTTGTTTGTTATTTCTGGGGGGCCCCGGGGGTCCGAGGTGCTTCTGGCCACATCATCGGTCCCCTGGTCGTCCAGGGTGGTCCAGGCACCCACGACGAGAGGCCAGGTGAGGGGCAGTGGGGTGGACCATCTGGCCCAGGGCAGCCTGTGGGGAGAGAAGGGGGCGAATGAGGTAAGAGGGTGCCCACGTGGGAGGTTTTGCCGGCTAGGATCTGGAGGGTGTGGAGCAGGTGATGAAAAGGATGACGCCTCCCACCTGAGCACTACCGGCCACCCGTGAGGACGTCCCACCGGCTGGCCACGGTACCCTCTGATGGATGCCTTTGCCTGATCTCAATAATCCACACCGTGTTGGGTGGTAAATGTGAGCACCCCCATTTCACAGCTGAGAAAGCTGAGCCCAGAGAGGTCGTGAGACGTATCCAAGATCGCCCAGCTGTTTAGTGGCACTCTGCGTGTGTCAGGCTCCAGAGTGTGCACCCCCACCCCCACCCCCACCCCCGGTCTAGTGCCCCAAAGTGTTTTTAGAAGACCCCACAGACTGTTTTTGAGGCTAGGTGGGGCCCCATAAATGAGAGCCCTTAGAGTATTGAGATTTTTACCCTGACGGACACAGCCCACATATTGGCTATAAGAGAGAAAAATGTGTGTGTGTATGTGTGTGTGTGTGTGTGTGTGTGTGTGTGTGTGTGTGTGTGTGTGGTGGGGAGAAGGGCAGGGATGGGCAGCACCCCGGGGCGTGGGGAAGAGAATGAACCCAGGAGCCCAGAGTTCCTGTCCCAGCCCTGCCCGAAGCATCACGGGACCGTGGCTGAGTCATACCATCTCTAGGAGCTGGTTTCCTTTTCGGTGAAACGAAGAGTAACAACCACAATAATAGCGTTTCTTGTGGGCTTCCTTGGTGCGGGCACCAGCCCTGGGGCACCGGGAGAGAGGCGCATGGGTTCCGGCTTCTGCCTTTGGCTTCTCAGGGGCTAGCTGGGTGGGTGGGGGGAGGGAGAGGAGCAGCCCTTGTCCCAGCTCTGGCTTCGGGGCCCTGCAGCCACCTGACTTGTCTCTGCAGCCAAGGGGAGGGGACCCGTTAACAAGGGGGGACCCTCCTAGCGCCTGTCTCTGCGGTGCCCGCCGTCCCCTCCCCCGCCCCACCCCGCCCCTTGGCAGCTCATCAGCACCCCCTTCCCGAGCATCAGAGGGACAACGCCATCGGGTCCCCAGCTGCGCAGCACAGTCACCTGGGAGCTTTCTGCGAACAGATTCCCACTTCTGGGGCAGACTGCCTTTTAAAAGCTCCCCAGGTGATTCTGATCCGCACGCAGCTGGCTTCTCCGGGGACCCAGCACCCGTTTCTGCAGGGAGGATGCGCCTGCCGCAGGGGGCTGCGCAGCCGCTGCTCGCCTCATCTGCCTGCCCCCCGAGCCCCCGCGGGAAGGGGCGGCGGCGGCCTCGGTAGATGCGCGGGACCCGGCGCTGCGCAGAGCGGAGCTCCCCGGGGGTGCGCAGTGCGCCCCGCGTCGCCCCTGGGTGCCCCTGGCCGCTACTGAACGCGTGTGAGCGCAGTAGGGACCCCAAGCTTCCACCTGACAGGGTAGCTCCCAGCTCCCCAGTTCCACCCCTGCCTGTATCCCCCCCACCCCAAGCCTTCCCTGGCATCTTATGTTGGAACTCAGGGACGAGCTAGCCGCAGGCCTGGGACAGAAATCCAGGCTTGGCGAGCCCAGCAGGGCAGACAGCCAGGGCAAGACTTAAGAATCAAAATGCAAACCTGTCAGAGACTGGAGGAGATCTGGTCGAAACGATGCCCACGGGTGCGCTATTTTTTGGTTCAGAAGCAGATTTTTTTTCTGGGCATGTTTACATAGATTTGGTTTAGCTGCTTCTAAAGACATCCTATTTCTTGACGTTCTCCTGTGGACCAGCCACTTACCAAATATAGTACGTTCGTGAGGATTCCAGATGCGGAGCAAGCTTCCTCAAGAAGTTGTGACACATTAGCAAGTGACCGGGTCTCGATTTGGACCACGGTCTGTCTGACTCCCGAGTTCAGTCCTGCGCATGGGGGGGAGCCCAGGTCCCCGTTCATAAACCCAGAGCTGAGCTGTCCAGTGCAGTGGCCACTAGCCACATGGGGCCATTCAAATTTACGTTAATTAAAATTAAAATAAATTAACTCAGTTACACTGGCCAGAGCCAAGGGGCTCAGTAGCCACGTACGGCGGGTGCTGCCATATTGGACCAAGCAGGCATAGAACGTCTCTGTCACTGCAGCAAGACCTGTCGGACAAGCACTGAGCCTGAGCGACCACGTGGCAGAGACAGGACGCTGGGGCTGGACCTGGATGGCTGAGAATGGTTAGAGAGAGGGGACTGACTGTGAGCAGGGTGTGTGACCCTGCTGATGACCACAGCTAGAGCGACCGGCTGTCCCAGGTTGTCCTGGACTTGGCTTTGCTAAAGCTGAGACGTTCCCCGGAGCCTGGCGCGCGTTGGTCCCTCTGTTCACGATGCAGTTTCCATGCAGATGTCACTACTGTGCGCTCAGGTCCAGGGCACGGTTTAATAGAGACTTACTCAAAGGTCAGGGGAGCAGCTAGGTGAATAAGTGACGGTGTCACTGAGGTCGAGAGGGAGGGAGTGCTCTGAGCAAGGAGGACCTTCAGTAGGATACACCCAGCAGGGCCCCCAATCTAGACGGTCAGCTTCGTGGAGGGGGCACGCCTGAACTGAGAACAGCACCTGGGACGCAGTGGACCAGATGGGAAGTAGGAGGAGCTGAATGAGCATTCCTGGGGGGGTCGGCGTCGGGCATCTTGGGAGCTGGTCCTGATTCTGCTGTGATCCGACTCTCTGGCCCCAGGCAGGTTCTGTTTTTCCATAATTCAGGTCCCCCCACTTATAAATCCAGGGACTAGACCAGATACCCAGAAATAATATTCTGTCCCTCTGCCCGGGTCACTTCTTCACGTAAAGAGTGGTATGTCTTTGAAGATGATACATCCTTACGCTGAGAACGTCTTTGTCTTGCTCATCCGTTAGTCATCTTCTCTCCGTTTCTCCATTTGCAGAAGGGCAGGGCGAGAACTAGCTCACAGGCTTACGGCGTAGCTGGGATTATTAAGTATTAAGGCTGGCACACTGGGACTATTCAGTGCAATTAATCTTTCCCCGCCTCCTTCACCTCCTCCCCACCTTCAACTTACATTTCTTAAATCAATACTATGCTGAATTGGACTTTTTTGAGAAAGACAGACCACTTATTATAGTACGCAATCCTAATGCTATTAAAGAGATGATGGATTAAAGCTTAAAAATATTTGTTTTGAATATTTACCAATATGTTAAACACCCTATCATGTTAGTCGCTTCCTTCCTCCTAAAATCCCTGAGAATTCTTAAGGGTAAAAGCAAATTTTTCAGTTGCTCAGAGAATTGCAAATACTACAGCTTCATTAAAAACGTCTTTTAAAATTTATAAGCAGTAGATCATAATATTATGGAATAATTATTATAAAAACCAATATTTATTGAGTGTTTAGTATATATTAGCCACTGTTCTGGGAGAAATAAGTGATTAAGGATCGTTGGAGACATTACGGAGCTCTCGTACTTGAGCAGGATTATGGGTATAAGTTCACAATTTTATTAAGAGGGATAGCATGAATCATGGCTAAGAAGAACCAGCCAACGGTAAACAAGCCAATGAAATCACAAGATCGATTCACTGAGAAGGAGTAATTCTTTGAATTCTATCTTTTGTTTAACACATATTAAGTGTCTTCTGGGTAGCAGGCACAGTTAGGTAGTTTTACACCTGCTATTTTATTTAATTACAACGAGTTCTTCATTTCTAGATCAGATGTCCCATGGGCTTCCTGTGACTAATGAGTTATCCTAGCCCCGTGCATTACAATTACCTGGGGAGTGTTGGCAAACCGTGGTGCCAGGATTTCGTCCTCAGAGAGGCTGTTTGACTGTGTGCAGTATTTTTAAAACTTTTCCTTCTTTCTCCATAAATTCTGCTTGAGCTGGGGTGAGAACCACCGTGCTAGATATTTGAGATGTTATTTCATTCGCAGAAAAGTGTTGACTTAAACGCCTCAGCCCTCAGCAACTATTGCAAACTTCAGGAGGTGTGTTTGCTCTGCCAGGCGGGATAAGTACAACACCTGTCTTCCTTTGTCAGCTTCCTGTTAACTGGGATGTGGGAAGAATTATGAAATAGAGCAGGTTAGAAAATGTTGCCCTAAATGTCTCAGACCCAGAATTTCCAGATGCACTGAATTTGTCGCCTGGATTTGACTGTGATGTTTATCAGAAACATGTCAGTATCTTGTATTATAAGTGTTTTTCTTTTCTTTTCTTTTTTTTTTCCCTTTTTAAGAAAAAGACTGTTTAAGGAACTTCTACACTAGAGGTAATTCCTTTTGATGAAATGCACACATATGCACAGAGTACAGATCTGTGAGGGAAAGGATTTAAGAGGACACAGAATGATGAGGAATTCTTTGGGTAGAGGGGTTAGAGGTCGAAATGGCTTCTTTAAAAATCATCTTTGATACCATAGTAAAGTTGTTTAGTATCAAAACATTAAAAAATATGAAGGAATTAAGTGGTTTGGGGAGCTCAACTTTTCCTTGAAAAATTGTTAGAGTCTTAAGATCACAGAATAGAGAATTAACCTAAAAAAAGGATCCATCATCAAAAACATAACCGGTCCCTAAAAAACTGTGTGGTCATCTTCATAAAGGGATTAGCGTCAGTGGGAACTTTTGGTCCCGCCTAGGACATCCCTGGAGCCCTGAGCATGTGGGGTAATTGCTGATCATGAGACCTGCCAACGTTCAGTGTTTTCCCCTAAATGTTCCCGGGAGGGTGGCTGGATGGCCTTCCATTTAAGAACTTTGTGCCCTTTTAAAAACATCATGTCACATTTGCCAAGAGACCTTGGGCCAGTCACATCATTCTTTTGGACCTAGGGTTCTTCACTAGTGTAATGAGGGGCTTGTCAGTTTTCGGGGACCCTGAGCCCCAGGTGTCACCTAGGGAGCTCTAGGGAGGAGAGTTGGCAGGGCTCTGGGTGTCTGGGCCTTCATTTGCAGAGAGAAGAAATCAATTCAGTTCTGCATGTATTTTTGAGGACCTACTATGCATCAGGCACAGTACCAGGTGCTGCAAGCACCAGGATGACCAAAATAGTGTTCAGCCCTCAGGTAGTTTAAAGTGTCCCGGAGGAGACAGGGACACAGATAACCCCAGCATTTCTTCACCTGGGTCAGGAGCAAGGTGGGAGAGCGGGGTCAGTCCCATCAGAAGCCTGAGTGCACATGTGAGTCCTGGGCGTTTTCTAGAAACCAATGACAAGTAGAGGACAGCTCCTTTCTTGAGTCACTGCCCAGTCACTCCCTAAGGGAAAAAAGAAAGAGGAAGGAGGGGGGCCCCACGTGGCACGGCTGGGACTTCCTTTGTGCCCTGGAGTGGACTCGGGGACTTTGGCGTGCTGGCGAAAGGGCTGTCAGGGCAAGAGGAGGATCTGGGTTCTCGAGAGACCACAGAATCGGCCCTTAGGGCTGGGAGGGACGTCCGGAGGCCACCTGGTCCAGGCAAGTTACCCTGACAAGCTCAGCTGCCTACGTTTCCGGGTCGACAGGTCCTACATCTGTCTTCCCACCTCTGGTGCTTGACCACGTGACCCAGCAGCTCAGCCCGTGGGCCTCTGCACGTGCCGTCAGCTCCTTGCAGGTTGCCTCCTGCCTCGGCCTGGCGGGCAGATTCCAACTTGTCTTTCTGTTCTCAGCTTAGCTCTCGCCTCCTCGGGGAAGCTTTTTCTCTACCTATCCCTTTCCATCCCCTGCTGAGTAATTAAATACCCTTTTCTGTGACTGCCCAGCACCTGGGCTCATCTCTGTTCTATCACATTTTCATGCTCTATTGTAATTAATTGCTTGTTTGCCTGGCATCTGTAGTCCTTGCAATTCTCTGAGCTCCTGGGTGGCTGGGACGGTTTAACTCCTGGAATTATCTCGGTGGCCGCACGCTCAGCACCTCGTAGATGCTCTGTGGATAGTTCTTGAATGAATGAGCATTCTCACTTGACGGCATAGGCTACAGGGGCTGAGAGGGGTTCGGTGACTTGCTGCTGTCACACAGCCCTGAGGGGCTGATTAGGGCCTGGAGCCCATAGTGTGAGTCTGAAGAGAAGATGCGATCAGACCTGGCTTTCAGATCCGTAGTCCGGGTTCTCACTGCCCACGTCGTGGAAGTGAAAATAAGTCACTCTTATTTTGGGATGACCACTTTCCCATGGGATGGTTACTCTGTGTCCTGGGCGTACCCCTAAATGATGCAATGACCAACTTACTCTTTCTGTTTTTAAAACAAACCAAAAAAAAAAAAGAAAGGGTTTCGTGAGAGTGGGTTGGTGCACCTTTTCTAATTTCTAGGACTTTTGCCCGAGGCCCTAAAATTTGTCCCGAGGGAACAACGTGTCCCCATTTTCTTTTTTGTAAATGTGGTCAAAGAATCAGGGAAAAAAAATTTTTTTTGTGTAACTGGAAGACATAACAGGAGGAGTCACAAGAACTATCATCATTTTCGGGGGGGCATCTGTGTGTGCGTGTACGTGTATGTGTGCATGTGGTGTGTCCACACACCCATGCGGGGTGTGGGGTGCGTTGACCACATCTGCGTATGCTTTGATGGCTCTTCAGTCCCTCCTTTTTTTGCCACCAGAGCGGTTCTGTGATGATTATGTAAAAGGGAATGTTAAACCACAAGCAACACAAACAGCAAAAAAGAAAACCTGTCCCAGCGAACAAAAGGATTGCTGGCAGAGGCAGCTGAAGTGGTTGCCGTGATCAGCTGATAGGGTTCTTTCTCCCGGGATAATCAGACAGACATGGCTTCCCAACCTTTTGTGAATAAAATGAGGCAGGTTAAGTGGCTTCCGGTCGTTTCAGCACCCGATGCAAAGCAAAGAGAAAACACTCCTGCGACTGAAGATTTAATCAACATAAAGGCCAGAAAAAGGCATTGTTTCCTTTGGACACAATCATAAGAGTGTCTAGACACTGCTGACTTGGCCCCCAAATTGATGCTAAATGCTGGTGAACGGGTGCAAATGGGATGTTGTCTAACTATGGTTTTTATGAAAACTCCCTTTGATTCCTAAGTTTTTGTCCAAATCTCTAAGAGTGAGGGTGACAAGGGTGGTGTAATGTACTTGTTTGTTTTCCCTTCTCTACAGTGTAGAAACCTAAAACAGGAAGTGATTCAGAGGTAGAATGACTAACACCAGATCAGACTCAAGTTGAGCTGAGCCTTTTTCTGGGACCAAGACTCACTGCTGTAACCCAGCACCTTTTTGTCATAGAATTCCCAATCTGAAAACCTGTGCTGTGTTCCTGGGACAACACAGTCCCACCAAACTGTCCCTTCGTCATAGAAGTTGGTGTGGGACTTTGCTCTTTGCTTACTGTGCAACCTTTAGTTAAGTGACTGGATTTCTCTGAATCTCCATTTCTTTATTTGTAATACCTAATACTATTTTGAACATTCAGTGAGGAAAAATGCTCGTGCAACATGCTCTGTGAACTCTAGTGGTCTGAGGAAATGGGATTTGGAGATGCTATTCCCAGACTGTGTCTTCGGTATGGGAAAAAATCATGGCAACTAGGGTTTGTTTACTGGGGGTTTATTATGTGCTGAGATCTGTTGTTTCTTGCTTAATCCTTGTTATAACTCTGTTTTACAGGAGAAGAAACTGAGACCTGGAGTCTGAGTAATTCTTTCAAAGCTACCAAGTTGGTAAGTAACAGAGCCTAATTTGACCATGGCTGTCTGGCTTCACTATGAAGAAAACTTTAAGTGGATGGTAGTATTAGGCCAAGACATAGATTTCAGTTCAAGAGAAATAAGAACCCTCTGCCTCTGTTGACATTAGAATCCATATGCATTCTTTCATTCACTCCAAGAGTATTTATTGGGAACCTACAAGGTTGTCAGATCGAATATTCAATAAGAACTATAACTTTGGAGAGAAGACACTGCCACCCTCTTATTATCAGTACTACTACTACTAATAGCTAACATTTATGGGATACTATTGAATACTAAGAGCTTTGTCTGAATTATCTTGTTTGAACTCTACAATAGCCCTAGAAAGCTGAGGTTCAAAGATGAGAACTTGCCCAAATTCATTCCACTATAAGTGATAGTCTTGGTCTGTTTAGGCTGCTGTGACAAAACCCCATAGACTGGGGGCCATATGAACAATAGAAATTTAATTCTCACCATCCTAGAGGCTGACAAGTCCAGGGATCAAGGCGCTAGCAGATCTGGTGTCTGAAGCCTCGTTCATCTTTCTGCTATAACCTCACCTGGGAGAAGGGGCGAGGCCACTAATTCTATAAGGGCACTGATTTCATTCATAATGGCTCCACCCTCACACCCCAATCACTTCCCAAATATCCCTCCTCCGAATGCCATCTTGTTTGGGGGTTAGGTTTCAACATATGCATTTCGAGGGGCTCAAAGAGTCCTTCGCAGGGGTAGAGGCACTGTTCACATGCAAGCAGTCTGTGGCTGGAGAGCCAGCGATCTTAACTACTGCTAGTGTGTCACTCTATAAGGCCCCCGATGGGAAGCCTGGGTATCCTCTGCCTTCAACAGGGCACTTCCCTTTGCTGCCTCTTCTTTCTGCAGACTTCCTGGTCTCCACAATACCTTCCATTTGACTGACGGGGTGTAGAGAGCTTTAGCCATAGAATGGAGATCCGTTGGCAGGATGCTACGTAGCCGTCTCCCATGCATGCTTCCGACTTTTATTTTAATTGAGGTATAACTTACGTACTGTAATGGGCACAAATCACAGTCAAACAGCTTGATGAATTTTCAGTGGGTCTTACCCAGATCTGAGTATATATTTTTATCACTCCAGCAAAGTTCTCTCGTGCCCCTTTGTGGTTAGTCTTCCATCCGGAGCTAATCACTGTTCTGGCTCATGGAAATCACATCTCCATCGTACCAAAGAGTCCTACTTCAAACTTACCCAGATACAAATATACGTGCTCAACGAAAACAAAACAAAGTCGAGATAAAAATAACACTCTCAGGAGCGTGGGTGATCCTGTCATTCCACGCAACTGGCATCTCTCTTGGACTGAGTGTGAAAGAGAGAGACAGATCTGCTGTCCCTTCTGTCGGTCTTTGTTGCTATGGCTTTTTAGAGTGCGAGCATCTTGTGCCACTGAGCACGCTTCTCATATTTATAGATCTTGATTATCATACAACGAGGCCCCCAAATCCAAGCCAGTTATTTCTTCTGGTGTTCAACCTAAGAAACCAAACCCTATGTCGAAGAAACACGGGCTGTGTTGGACTTAACGGGAGGTGGCTTGTCAGTCTCCATTGTGGGACTTTACTCTGGGATGTTCAAGGAGCATTTTGACCCCTTTCAAGTCTCATATGACATGCTGACTTTAGAAGCTAACCCTTGAGGAAGACACAGGTGTAATGTGGACAGAACACAAATATGGGTAAGTGGTTATCCTAGATTTGGTGACCAAGAATGCCGTGGTGACATGGCAGACTTTGCTGATTTGCATGGGTCCTTCCTTATATGAACACAGAGTTGAATGAAATATAAGAATTATATCCTGGGGAGCTCATCGGAAAGGGAAGTCTGTGAGTGCCAAAAATGAAGAGAGATATCTAAGCCAAATGGTTAAGTAAGCTGAAGCCATGGCAGCCCAGGGGGCTTTTGTATCCAGGAAGAGGCAGTAGAGTCTGGGGTGTTGACATTTCAATGCTACAGTGGGTCTAGAAGTGATACCTGGGCCCCAGGTGGAACCGAGCACCTGAGAGCCTTAAACATCATACTTCTTCATGAAAAGGGGCTAGAAAAACTCTGCTGTCTGGAGCAATGAAGGGGAAGCTTGCCTTAGTGGGAAAAAATCATCAGCGATGTGGTTGTGGAATCTATATTTTGGTTCTCTATGAGATAGAAGACCCCTCAAGCCGAGAAATTAAAATAACAACTGGCCTAATGGCATGAAAATCCCACACAATCACTCCATAGTGATATTTCTACAACCCAGACTTAGCAGGACACCCACAGAAAAAACTACCTCCTCTGAAGATGAGATCACAATGAAATAATATGAACTATTCGTGAAATGAACTGCTTTGAGGTGCAAGTAATAGAAGAAGCTAAAATAAACGATAAAACAGTATATTTTGAATGGTTAAAGACTAAAGACATATCAAAAATGTAAAGAAAAATGAAGAAAAGAATACATTCATTTGAATGAAAAATATCATTGAAATTAAAGTGCAACAAAAAGATTAACTGACAGATTAGACATCGCTAAAGAGACAATTAGTGAACTAGAAGATAATAATAACAGTTTACTTTTATTGAATTCTTAGTATGTGCCAGACACTGTTATGTATACTTGCATTTAATCCTGAGAACAAAATTATAAGGAAGGCGTTATCATTATCATCTATATTTTACAGATGAGGAAACTAAACTTGGGTGAGTTTAAGCCACTTACCCAAGGTCACAGAGCTGGGATTTGATCCCAGGCTGTCTAGTATAGCCTAGGGTCTGTGTTGACAATGATTACACTATGGAAAATAATCAAGAATAACCACTCAGTGATAAAGAGATGAGAATATGCAAGAATGGTAAGGAGACACAGAGGAGAGAATGAGAGGGTGCTGCTTAGGTCTCATCAGAGGGACCAGGAGAGAGGCAGTATTAGAAGACATGATGATTAGATGTCCCTTCAGATCTTCTCCAGTCCTAGGTTTCAATAATTTGTGACCACATCAAGGGTAGAAATTTCACTGTAGTATGCGTTGATGTGCTATGTTTGACAAAGGTCTTTCTGGTGAGGGGCGGGGGTGGTGGGGAAGAAGCCCTGACTTGTAGCACCTGCTGGTTTCTCTGGTATAAATACTTCCACCATGACCAGTTTCAAGCTGCCAACGTGATTGCCACTGAATGCAGAGCTGGAAGTGATGCGTACGATCAGCTCTCGCGAGCTGGTACGAGCTGGCTCCGACAGCTGTGGTCCTGACGTTCATTCTCTTTTCAACTCTGATCTCTGGGTCGTGCATCCAGGTGTGGAATTTTCAGGAAGGAGAAATGTCATGTTCATGATGTCACAGGGGCAGGAAGGGACAGTGGGACAAGAGTGGAGCTCCGCCCCCACTTTCTTTCCTTATATTAAAAACAAACAAACAAACCTTTTTGTGAATGTGGGTGGAGAAGCTGGCGTACTTATTATATTATTGGTGACAGTGAAAATGAGTACGTCTGGGAAGGCACTGGCCACCAGCATCTCAAGTGCACGCACCCTTTGACCCTGCAAGTCCACTTTAAGGATTTTATCTTATAAATCCCATCTTTGCTGTCGTTACACATGTATGCAGATCTGTGTGAAGTATGTTCACTGCAGCATTGTCTGTTCTAGCAGGACCCTGGAAGCAGCAAAAACGTATGGCAATTGGGTATTGATCGAATGGATTATGGTATATTTTTACAGTGGAATACTAGGCCACTGTTTAAAGTATTAGGTCATATATGCTAAAAAGGTTACATTCTTAAGTTTAAAAGAAGACAAAATGCATAAAAGAGTACATGGTGAACTCTTATGTGTGAAAAAAGTAAAGAGAGGAATGAATGCTTATACACACCCACCCACGACCATATTCATGCTCAATTATGCTCAGATTGTTGCCGGAAAGACACCAAGACAGAAGGTTATGGGGAGCACTGTTTACCTCTTGGGGGTAAAGAGGATTGTGGGTCTAGGGTGGATGGAAGATATCTTACTATGTATCCTTTTATATTCTTTTGAATTTTTAAACATAAGAAGGTAGCATATATTTTTTTCTGTTAAAAACAAACTTGTTAACAAAATCTTCACTTTGGGAACTTTGAACATCAAAGCCCCTCTTATTTTTAGAGGAGATTGACAGGTTTGCATGGGGTTGCTCGTCCCCAGATCTGTTGGGCACCTGCCGAGCACTAGGCACTGCTGGCGTGGTCTGGCCTAGCCCTCACACTCATACCTGTAGGTCTCTCCATCGCGTGGTCCTGCCAGGAATCTTGTAGTTGCCCAGTCAACGTATAATAAACAATAACCCCACTTCCGGGAAGAGGGGAGGTAAAGTCTCTGTGCAAAGTCACATGACATGCACATCGAGGAACTGGAATTCAACAGCAGTCTTACAAGTGTTTTAGAAACAGGGGTACCCCAGCTGCTTTTTAGAAGGTGAAATGATTGGGAAGACATCCCAAGCCTTTCTCCCTCCTGCCACCAATCCTCGGCACCTCTCTTGAGACGCATGGAAGTGTGTGTCAGTATTCATTTTTCGGACTCTAAGCGTCTTTGCTCTGGGAAGCTGGAGCTGTGTTTCCAGACCACATCAGTGGCTGATATGTTTCGGAGCAACAAAGGCAAGGAGAATTTGTCCTGCGGTGTCCTCCTTTCCCGACTGATTTTATCTTTGCAGCTCTCCCGTTGAGTATGCATCATCAAAGGTCTAGGAGACATTAGCTCCGTGTGCATGAAAACACCGACCTTCAGGGCCTTTTTTAAGGAAAATAGACGTCCCCAGAATTGCTTCTGGTGTTGTTATTGTTGTGTTCGGCAGTCTAACCCATCTTGAAATGTTTTATGGAACCAGACAGAGGCTTTCTCTCCTCTCTCTCCCTGTTTTATCCTTCGGTCATAAATTCAGTAAATAGGTTATTCATCTTGAAAAGGCTGTTGTGATGTTGTGATGTGACCAACAGGAATAGAATAGGCAAGAAAATGGGAGCGAAAAGTTAAGTTTATAGAATCGAAATCACAGACCTGACCTGAGCGTGCTTTAAGAGCATAACGTCATCTGTAGCATTGGGATGACATTCTTGCAAGTGAGGGCTGTTTGACCTTGGTGCTTTGCTGTCTCTCTGGATGCTATTTTGTGGGCCTATTCAGAACATGCCCTCAAGCACTTTCAGTATCACTGCCCGAGGTGCAATGTGGGATCTAGTGGTTTTAGTTTACTGTGAGATGAGTGTGTATCAACAGTGTTATCTCGACTCCCCCAAACGGGAATTCTATCTTCCTCGCCTGAATGCAGAAACAGAGTAAGTTTAAATGCTATTCCTCACACGAGCCCTTTCCTGCCGTCCCCTTCCTTTGCTCCTGCCGCTTTGTGTAGTATTCATTTAAAGCAAATATCCTATTGGCTCTAAATAATCGTAATTGTTTGTAGCTATCGCCACATCACACGGAGTGCCAGGAAAAATGGCATGGATCATCTCGCTTCATCTGCGCGTAGCCGACTCGCAGCATCTGTTCCAGCACTTCACATTTCATTAGTCAGGATTCTTGTTAGCTCGAAACAGAACCCCAGCTCAGACTGGCTTTGGCAGCAAGAGGGTTTGCTGGTTTATGGAACCGAGGAGTCCAGGGGTAGAACTTAAGGCATGAGGGCTTAAATGGTGCTGCTAAGGCGTACCTAGTTTCTCTCCATCTCTCAGCACTGCTTTACTGTTTCTTTTTGGATTGTGGGCAAGATAGCTGTCAGTTCTAGCAGGAAAAAAAGGGCCACTTGTACAACAGTTCAACAAAAGTTTCAGAATTGAGTCCTAGTGTCTCTGATTGGTGTTGTCCAGGTAACAGGCGCATCCCTGAACCAATCCCGGTGGCCAGGCGAATGCAATGCTGTGATTGGTCATCCTGGATCAAATGCCCACCCCCTGAAGAAGCTGGGGTAGGTAGGGTCTGTCTGCAGCTCTCAGCTCACAAGGATTAAGGATGAGGGAAGCTGATGTTCCCCAAGAAAATCTGGGAACTGTTTGTGTATGGGGGTGGGGGTAGTCAAAAGCCAGGATATCCAATATAGTAGGTTTTTAATCAGTGTTTCCTCGATGAATGAGTGAGCAGATGAATGAGCTGGTTATACAATACCCAGTGTGGAGTTTTAACAGATGGAAACTTTGCAGAGAAGAGGGATAAAAGAGAGCCTTGAAATCAAGTCATGTAAGGATGGCATTAAATTAGCTGTAATATTTAACAAGAAATAGGACATGTAGGGGACATGTAAAAGCTGTTTCCTAGAGATGGAACATTTTGCTGGGTCCCTCATTTATGGCATAGGTCCTGGGGCAGATGCTTTGACTGACATCACCCCACTTTTCTTTTCATTTTGTTTTTTATTAGGCAACCAATTTTTATGTTCACTATAGAAAATTTAAAAAAATGCATGAAAAGGAGAAAAATTAAAGTCCTCCCATAATCTTACCACCTTGGGACTCATTGATATTAATATTTTGGTATATTTTTTTTTCAATCGTTTCTCCCTATTTATAGCCACATGTAAATTTAATCTTGGTAATTATATTTGTCCAAGAAAGAAACAGTGGCTCAGAGTTTAAGGAGTTGCCTGAGGTCCCAGGCTTGGGTACTAGAATTCCAGGGCCAGACTTCAGCCCACATCTGTTAGGCTCAGAAGCCCTCTCTCATCTCCAGGTCTTTGATTTACCTGCCGCATAGCCAAGCTGTGTACTAATGGGATTGTACTGTCGTTCCATTCTGAGAATCTTGATCTCGTCACTCTTTGTTGATTGACTCACTCATTTGCACTGTGTACTCTGGTGCCTTCTGGGTGCCCACCTGGAGCTGGCCCTCTAGCTGAGCTCCACAGCACTTGTCGATGGTGATGTCAGGAGCTTCCAGGGGTGTGCAGATCTGCGACGCTGCTGATGGCACTTGCCTTGAGCCTCTTTCGGGAAGGAACAAGCAAAGCAGAGAGGAAGCACTGCAGAACTGCATGGCCTAGTTTTACACAGGCCCCGTCTCTGCTCAAGACTCCTCGCCTGAAAGGAACGGGTGGGTGTCGAGGGATGGGAGGCTCAGGATGCACATTCCCTGTCCTCTCCCACCCAGGGTGTGGCCCCTCACTACGATGACCTTATTTTCTAAACCCCAGGTCAGAACCCACAGTATGAAGCAGAGTGAGGCAAACAGCCGGAGGGAGTCACAAATTTCTTGAATGCAGCCTACCCCAGATGCTTTGGCACGGCCCCCTTACCCAGGGAGAGAGGTGTTAGCTTCCTTTTGCAGGGCTCCAGGTGGTCCCTGTGACCTTCTCTGATGGCTCCAG
Organism: Macroglossus sobrinus; assembly: GCA_004027375.1. Classification (NCBI taxonomy): domain Eukaryota; kingdom Metazoa; phylum Chordata; class Mammalia; order Chiroptera; family Pteropodidae; genus Macroglossus; species Macroglossus sobrinus. The sequence continues at coordinate 88,189 of PVKZ01003946.1, read as the reverse complement.
GTGGTCCCTGTGACCTTTCAGTTTGTCCTCTTTTGATCCAGACACGTCTAGGGAGTGGAGATTTAAATGATTTTCAAACTCCTGGTGATTTGGTAAGTTTTATTCTATTCACTTATTTTGAAAGATATTTATTGAGAGTCCATATTCAGAAACGCTTGTAGTCCCTAGGAGACCAGATGACCAAGGTCGATGAAGGCTTCTGCCTCCGGGGAACTTGAAGTCTGAGTTAAGTGGTTGGAAGAGCGATGATGTCTCTGCACCCTCCTTTGCGCAGGAGGACATATCCATGAGGAGGCTTGAATTGCAAGGGCCAGAAAACCCAGTTCAAGTTGGATAATTGATAGATGCAGTTGAGTGGTTCACAGACCAGAAAGTGGCTAGGTAAGGTAGGACTCAGGCACACTTTGATTAGGGTTCCAGCTTCATTTCTTTTTGCTTATGTGGCCTCTGCTCCTCTGCATTGGCTTTGCTCTCAAGTTGACACCTTTCATAGTAGTAAGAGGGCCGCTAGCAGGGTTTCTGAATAGTTCAGTGCCAGGAGACACCACATAGAATACACATGCCCCAAGAAGTGTAGAGAGCCTTTCAGTGTGGTGATCTAGCTCTTAGGCCACACACTTGTCTGTTCACATCTAGGGGAAAAAAGCTAATCTTTCCCCAGAGCCATTGAACAAAATTTCTGAGCTTCACTCTGATTGGATCATCTCAGGACATGCCACTATCTCTCGACCAATCATAGTGGCAGAGGAAATGGGATAACACTGATTGGCTTAGACCATTCAGGATCCACCTCTGGGATTGGCTACGAGATCTGAATGACTGAAGGGTGCCGCCCTGGGAGAGGAATAGAGTAGATGCTGAAATGGCAACTATAGTCTCTAAGAGGACAGTAAGTAGGATCTGGGCATAGAAAGGTGGGTAGGCATTCTCTCTGCTGGCCAAGAGTGACACACCTGGGAGGAGGGGGCGATTCTGAGGCTGTGGATCTCGCGTTCCTTCCTCTCCTCTTTGTGATGCTTGTAGACAAAATAGACGTTATCTTAGACTTTACAAAGTTCACCTAATGATGCCTCTACAATAAGCAGAGCCTTGGGAGCACTTACTGCTTTTCATTTCGAGCTTTTATTAGAGACTTCCTGCCTGCTTTTTTTTTCCCTTCAACTAATTCTGGATGAGAGGAAAACTCTCCCAGGTCTAGATAAGCCACAGATAATTGAAGGAGCTTTTGAGAAAAGCAGAACCATTGTCAACTCAATGCATCAGAAGAGATGGTTCCATTCAGATAATTTTACAAAAACAAACAAACAAACAAACAAAAAAACGATTTCTCTCTCTTTTTGACTTTGCTGCTTGAGGCTGCGATTCCGTTTTAAAGTATTATGTAATCATATATAATGCTTCTTTCCCTCGGGGCCAAGTTAACTCTTATGTTCAACATACAGAATGTTTTTTCTGAAGAGTTTATGGAAAGCCAGTATGATTCTGAGGTTAAACTGTCAAAACAAGGGCAAACAAGCTGGATTTTTTGGTTTTCTCCCAACTCTACAGAGACATCATCTCCAACTGAGCAGGAGATGATTTGTCAGAAATCATTTGTGTGCCTGTGACAAAATGTCTGTGGTCATAGTGTCACCTGCACCCGACATGCATACCTTGCACTTTGCTGCCAGGTGACAGAGCATTCATCTGTTCATAGTTCTCCTGACCTCACTTACTTCCATTCCAGCAAATGGAATTTCATCCTGGGAGAAAATTAATAAAAATGGGGAAATTGAAATGGTGGTTGGTAACAAGCTGATGCATAAGTTTCTCAACTTAGATGCTGTGCTTTTACGATTCTTGTGTCTGCTTTTCATTTTTTTTTTAGGTTATTACTCATGATAATGAATTTACCTATTTAAATTTCTGTTAAGTTGTCTGCTATGTTTTGGGTCTTGGGGATAGAGAGTTGAACAAAACATAGTCTTAATCACTAATAGTTTTCAGGGTCCCTCCTCTAACCAATTATCCTCCCAGTCTGTTCACACCAGTATCATTTTTTGGTCCTGAATTATACTGGGTATGGCAAACTTGTTAAACTGGACCTCAGGAAAGGTGTCAGGTAAAGACCAGAAAAATAGGGTTGTTGGGTTGATCTTGTTGAGTGTACAGGGTGACCACTGTGGTTGTTTTCAGGCCTGAGATTTAGGGGTTCTTTGTTACCACAGCATAACCTAACCCAACCTGACTGATGTAACCACCATAGGGATTTATGTGACAGGCCGGCTTGTGTGTATATGTGTGTCTATGCGTATATGCATATCGATATATCTATATAGAGATATGAATTTTGCTGCCTCAGTGGCAGTGGTTCTCAAACTTTTCTGCACATCAGAGTCACCTGGGACCTTTTAAAAATTCCAAAGCTAGGGCTACACACTAGGTAAATTAATTCACCAGCTCTGGGGGTAGGACGCAAGCACTAGTAGTTTTGAAGTTCCCCAGGTGATTCCAGTATGCCAGCAAGATCAGGGACTACTGGTCTGTGAGAAGTGTAGTGATGGCATCATTATTATTTGAAGAGGAGCAGGGATCATGGTAATGACCTTGGCACTAGCCATCACTGTCACTTACCAACTGCTACCTGTGTGCCACGGCGTTTAACAAACATTTTCACATCTCATTCGCACTGCAGCCCTATAGGACAGCTCTCTAGTGGCCGAAGAAGGAAAAGAGGGGTCCTATCTTTCAACCTGATGTCAGCTAGAGAGTTGTTTAATCCACATAGCCTAGTAAAGTCCAGAAAGATGGAGTCGCTGGGCTCATTTTGTTGATCCCAGAGTGACCACTGCGGTCATCACTGAAGCTGGGATTTGGGGGTTGTTTGTTACCACAGCATAACCTGGCCTATCCTGACAGATGCAACCATCCTTTTAACAACCGCAGTGGATTCAGGAGTCAATATGCAGGAGCACATTTTGCAAAGTTATAAATTGAGGATGAGTTTATTTTGGCTTGTGGCTTGGAAAGAGAAACGAGTGTAGTAAACCAGGCTATTAATCTCGGGTTGGTTGAGTCATCCATCAAAATCTCAAGATGTGTTTCAAAACATCAGGATAAATTAATTAATAAAACATGACCTTGTGTTTCTATAGCACTTTTCTCAGTGGAGTACACAGAGCTATACAAACCTCATACTGTTTGCTTATCTTTCGGACACATCCTAGAAGGCCGTGTGTTACCGTAAGGTAAAAAACAGGAACTAAGTTATGTTGAAATACTTACCCAGCATCCACAGAGATGCCCGGCTGGAGTGTTGGTGGGTTGGTAGGATTTTGGCTGGAAGTATGAGAGTTTTGGGAAGGGTGTTCGTAGTAGAGAGAACAGCACGGGCAAAGGCACAATAGTACGAAATCATGTTTATAGGAACTCTGTAGTCAGTTTAGTGTCCCTGCCAGGGAAGAAGCCATTCCCCACTCTTCTGGGTGATCGGGAAGTCCCAAGAAATCTGCATTTCCACATGGTTCTTCATCATTTGGCACACATGTCTCTTAACTTTTTTTTTTTTTTTTTGGCTTCGGAAAATATTTACGTGGAATAAAGGGCCAAATAAGCAGAATGCTTTAATTGACTTCCTTTAACGGAAAGATCACACCAGTCACCATACCAACTTTTGCACGCTGCTTATTAGGAGAGGTTTTTTACAGGGTTCTGTTGATGCCTCAAGGATCTAGATTAATCTTTGAAAATGAACTCAGTAGTTCTCTGACAGTGTAGACAAGAACCTCATGACCCTCTCTCTCTGGGCCCAGAGTCCAGGCCTGGGGGATTGTGCTCCTGGGGGCCACCTCTGGGCCACCTCTTTGGCCCTCCATTTTCTTAAGCATAAAATGTTGGATTGAAGGTGAATTTCAAGGTTCTGTCCATGTCTGCAGTTAGGTAATTCATTCTGAAACTCTGATGCGGACACTCACTGATGCAAGTGGCCTGTTCAGCAAAAATGCTACGTCGATGCTGAAATGGACATCACGGACATTTTCTCCAGTCTGTGGGTTCAGACGAGACCAGAGCTCAGGCAAGGCAGCACTCTCTTTCCTACCTTCCTCCTGCCTTAAAACAGAAGGGAGGAAGCGTTCTCATAAAACCTATGTTCTAACATGAAATCGGCACGGGGGTTTTTAGAGAGGAAGCTAGCTAAACCAGTTAAGCTTCTTCTCAGCTCAGACCACGTCGGTTCTCTCTTGGAAAGGTGTTTTTTGTTTTTTAAACCTTATGCAACATCTTTTCTCCTGTAGCCCCCAAACTCAAACGTTTGAAAATTTAAACTCTTCCCCACCCTTAGTTCATGTTTAACACCCCCACTGTTCCGTCTTAGGCGCTGACTTTCTGTATTGGGACACACAGCTAGCGATCTAAGCGTTTTGGCTCCTTTGAGGAGGATTTAAATCTCACCTCCTCGTCCTGCTTATCTGTTTCCAGGGCTATGGGCACGTTAGGGGTTCAGAGTAAGGTTACAGCCCTAGGCCTGGGTTACCTCGAACTGGACTGATGCCATGTCTCTGGCCGGCTGCAAGGGCACGCCTTGTGCCAGGCTCTGTGCTAGCACTGGGGATACACTGGTGACAAAATAGCATGGCCTCTGCCTTCACGGAGCTTACTGTGTTCAGGGACGTACAGAAAGCACCATCCAGTTACAATGCTATGTCATAACCGGGAAGCGCAGGCTCCCGACCTCTCAAAGCAGGATATGGGGCCTGCTTTGCCCAAAGCTCCTTCCCTTCAGGCGAGGGCTGTGTCTGCGTACACAGGCAGCTCTTGTTCCTGGAGTCACGTGTATCCGTGCCTGTTCTCCTGGATGCGAAGCGGGCTGGGCAGGTGAGCAAAGGCAGCGAGCACCCTTGAACAGAGCAGGGCCGCTGGAGTGGGGTCTGCTCTCCGCGCTGCTTCAGCAGGTAGGCGTGGGGAGGCCCTTCCTTGGAGGGGGTGACTGTCACTGCTGAAAATGCCAAGCGGGCAGCCCTTAGAGCTCCTGGGCCACACAATGGGCTGCAAGAGCTGTTTAGGGAAAAGATCAGCACATCCTGAGTGTGATCTCTTGGGTTTCTCTGCAGTTGGCTCGTCTCTAAATGGGGCGATGGGCTTTGGGGCTGCAGACAGCTTGCAAGGACTGTAAACCCACGGACCCAGTGTAGCTCTCTTGGGAAAAACATTGCCTCAGGGCAGGGCTTGGGTGGAAAAAGTGAAGGCATGAAGAAAGCCCTTTCCTCTTTCTATCATTAAAATCTTGGCCAGAAGAGGGAAGTGCTGTATTAAAACATTTTATTGTTATTGACATTGAAGAAACCTCCCTTTTGGCTTAACATTAGATTAGTTAAATACTTTATTTCAGATTCCCAAATCGAACTCCCAGGCATCATCCTGGCTTCGTCACACCTCAGCTTTTCCTGCTGCAAACCATTTTGCTTCTCTCTTTATTTTGCTCTTTCTTTTGGGCCTCTAATATCTCCAGGTGGTGAATGGGCGGTGGGGAGTACAGTTCTGTAGAAATAACAGCTCTAAAGCAATACAAACACTGAGAAAAAAAAAAAAAAAAGAGAGAAGCTTGTCAAGAAGGAAGTGCTGTATTAAAACATTTTATTGTTATTGACATTGAAGAAACCTCCCCTTTGGCTTATCATTAGCTTAGTTAAATACTTTATGGTATAGCTACACAGTGAAGTATTATACAGCCTTTACCAACGAGGAAGCTGAAGCACTTTTAGTGACAAAGGTGATCAAGATAGATCCTGAGATGAAGCAGAACAGATTACAATTCAGTATAAGAACCAGTTTTATAGAAATATACACATTATTTCTATACAGAGACATAGGAAAACCATTGGGTAGGGTGTCCACACAGTGTGGGAGTTGGATCATGAGTGTTGATATTTTCTTCCTTTTCCTTATCTGTATTTTCAATTTTTTTGTCTACAATTAATATGTATTATTCATAGAATCAGGTGAAAAAATTGTATGGGGGCTGGGAACCCCACTTTTTTTTTTTAAAGAAATCATGCCAGATAATTATCAAGAGGTTTCTAGGACGTGAGTGGGCACAGCGACAGGTATTGGAGTAGGCAAGCTAGCCCTGGCTTCTGCCTTCCCAGAGCTGGTGTTTTAGTGAGAGGCTTTTTTTAGTGAAAACTTTTTTTTTTTTTTTTTTAGTGAAGACATTTTTAAGCTAAAAAAATAAAAATAATTATAGGTTGTGATAAGTGCTGTGAAGGTTTTAAAAAAAAGCCAGTGACATGCTAGGGAATGACTGATGGGAGGTAGGGGCCTGGCTTTCGGAAGGGTGATGGAGAAGACCTTAAGGAGAGAACTTTGAACTTGGAGGCCGAGAAACAGCCATGTGAAGAGGCTGCTAAGTGTATTCAAGGCACAAGGAAGGCCCAGCAGGTGCGAGGCCGCGTGAGCATGCTTCCTTCCTGCCGGTCGCTCAGAGGGCTGGGGAAAACAAGAGTTGCCTACGTGTGAGAAATGTGTCACGTTTGGAAATGGGACGGAGGCTCATAGATAGATGTTGCGAGTCTGGGGGAAATACGGCCATCAGGACAACTTTATGGCTCCTGAGAGAGACTGGTTAATGTTTTGATGAAATAACAGAGCGTGTTGGCTTTGAACTGTTGGCTTCGTACTTTGGTTCTGTTCGAATAGCAGCTCTGATACCATCGTTCAGTACGGGATTCCCAGGCCTCCTTCCTCTGTCCTCTTCTGCAAGTGTTCACGTCACTTCCTGGATGCTCATGCTTGAGGCGTGACCCTGGAGTCTTAGTCCTTAACCTTGAACTCCTGGCTGTGGTGGAAATGTTTGAAAAAGGTGCCTCTCTCCTCAAAAAATCGGTATTCATTCATTCATTCGGTGAAGGGGAGGAGGGAAGCAATTGACAGAAGTCCCTGAATGTTAGATTGAGGACTAACAGAATGGGGACAGGGGCAACAAAAATTATGTTCTAGCTGCTTCAGCATATTAAATAGCATATTCGAGTTAACGATGGCAGTAACTCTTCAGAGTTCTAAGGGCAACTGGGCAATACAAATCGAGAACCGTAACAACGTTCAGATCCTTTGACCCAGTAATTACAATCCAGGGAACTTATGCTGAAGTCATCGTTTTTTTAAGGGAGTCGAAACCAAGAAAACAAGAGTGTCTGTGACAGCAGTAATATGGTCAATGATGGCATAGTGCTCTGGGGGGTTGAACTTGTTTTGCTTTACAGTTTTTACGAGAGCTTTGCCACAGTCCCGTGAGGCAGGTTCTTATCCCCATTTCACAGATGGGAAACGGAGGATTAGAGAGACCCAGTGAGTGGCGCCGGTTCACTCTGGCAGATTCAGGCTCTGAACTCTTTGAGTTAGCCTCCTGGTGGGTTTGCTTAGAAACCAAAGACAATGGTGGGAGTCATTGTCTTTGGTTTCTAAGAAGTCAAGGAAGCATAGGGAAGGAACCAAGGCTGAAAATAATTATTCAACTTAATGCGTGCTTAGTTCTGTCCCAAATATTTTACATGTCTTATCTAAGTTGATCCTTACAACAAACTTACGGGGAAACTGAGGCTCTGAGAGGTTGAATGACTTACGTGAGTTGTTGGAGAACAGGTTTGAAACCCTGGCCGGGCTACATCCATCCAGATCTCTGAGGTGGTTTGATCTCTGCTCTGCTGCCCTCTGCTTCACCAGAATGCATAGCTTAGTGAGGGAACAGATGAAGGATTCGAGGGGTTAGGCCCTGACAGCCAGCTTCCATAGGAAGTTAGACATCAGGAGCCCCGTGGCGGGTAGGTTCCTTCCCAGAGCTCTGCAGCTTCTATATACAACACGGCTGTCCAAGCCTCTCCCAGGAGAGTTGACGAGTTGACGCTTTGCTGGCTCCTGAGGGCACACTTTTCCATTACCCTTCACCCCAAGGCTTGCTCTCGTAGCTTGACTCATCCATTGCAAATCGCCCAGAGCCAAGAGAGGCTAGGGTAGACCACGCGTTCAGGGTGTGGACCTTCAGCAACTGGAGGACACTGAGCTATTTCAACATGATGAAATAATGTGGCCATTAAAATGATAAATGTGACTGTAGAAATATGACAGTGTTGAGAAATAGTTGCACATATCTGAAGATGCCAATTGAAGCAGTGCGCATTTACATGGATAAAGGTTGGAAGAGAAGGAATGAAAAATGAGTAAAAGATCTTGGGATTGGATGCTGTCAGCATCCAATCAGGCTGCTAAGCCAGGAACCTCAGAGTCATTCATGCCCCATTTCTGCTGCTTTTCCTCCCAGATTCAACTAGTCACAAGCTCCTGTAGATTCTCCACAATTAAGTATCTTGATGTTAGTGTCCATTCTTCCTCTCCACTGCTTGTTTCCTAGACCAGGCTCTTGTTACCTCTTGCTTGGACCCACAAAAGAGTCACTGGTCTGCTGCCCTTTATTCTCTTTCCCACTCTAGTCCACATTGGACACTCTTATCAGAGGGAGCTTGATATCAAACACATCTGATTATGCTACCTTGCTTGGAAAGTTCTATTTCCTTGTTGTTGCCACCAGGAGGCAAGTTCGAACCCCTCAGCATGGTGTATGAGAAGGTCCTTTACAATCTCACCACCCCAGTCTTACCTCTGGCATGTCATGAACTCCCCTTTCCTCTGCCCATGTGCCTATTCTTCTTGGCCCTTCCCCCATCTCTTCAAGACCAAGTTCATCCTCCCTGAAGCCTTCACGGCTGTCTCAGGGAGAGTTGATCCCTCCACCCTCCTAAATTATAACGAATCATGCTGTGTTGTAATCGTGAGGTTAGCTCTCTTCCTCTAAATTCTGAGACCCTCCAGGGCTGGGACCACATGTCTCACTGTCCTCCACCCTAGCCCCCCAGCATGGTACTTGGGACACAGTAGAGGAGCAAAAATGTATGTTGATCGAATGAATCAATGAGAATAAAACAATTGATTCTTTATCATGTTTTAAAGGTGATTTAGTAATAAATAAAAATTTCAAGGAAAATAGCATTTGAAGAAAGCCTGAGGATCTTCTGAAATTTATGAAAGCAGACAGAGTCAAACAGACACACTGTGCAGTGGACAGGCTGGGTTTGCATCCCGGATCTGTCTCATACCAAGCCTTGGTTTCCTCATGCATAAAATGGATGCGACAATAGTACCATATAAGGTGGTTGTAAAAAGCGAAAGAGGAAATGCAAGTCAAGGGCTTCGTTTGTACAGTGCCTGGCACATAGTAAGGACTCAAGAAAAAAAAAAAAAACATGCTCGCAAGCCACAGTGGTTAAATCATCTTTGAAGGCCCCGTGCTCTTATGTAAAAATCTTGTGCATGTTTCTGCTTGTTTTTCCAACATGCAACTTTGACAGCTTTGACCTCAACTGAAGGGTGATAGCATTCGTGCAGAATGGTGAAGGAAGGATCATGGAAGACTAAATTTAACACTTCTCCGAGGGTCTTGTGTTCTGGCACATCTGACCTGGGGGGAGTGGCAGAGATTACTGGTGAGTTCTTGCACAGGCCAGGCATGGTTCTAAGGAGATAAGAAGAAAGGTGCTTCTGAAAGGGATTCCTCATAGGATTGATCCTATTTTACTGTTGTCACTCATCAGTAGACTACTTTCTGTGCTGGACTTTGCTCCCCCGAGGCCAGCATCACGTCTGTATTGCTCCCAAGAGATAGAATTAGGACCCGTGAATGAAAACTGTTGGGAATTGGATTTCCGCTCAGTGTAGAAGAACAGGTTCCTGACCATTACAGGAGGGTGACAGTTGCACTAATGAGCTTTCCGTGGTTGGAAACATTTGACCTAACCCGGATGTTGATGTGTTGAGGATACTCTATGGAAGAGATTTCCGCTTTGGGTGGGAGATTGGGGTATCGGCACGTGGTTACTCAGAGCTCATGGGACTGAGCAGGTGCGTAAACCCTCCCTTTGCTTCAAACTGAGGACAGTAGTGCATATGGACCGGGTTATTTAAGAGTGTCGGTGGGTCAGACAAATGGACCAAAGCTCTGGGATTGTGAAGACTGCTCTATCAACATCAGCAGTATAAATATCAGCTCCCTGAGCTTAAATGAAATTGATGAAGATGATAACAGCTATAGTATAGAACCCTCAAATCATCCTGAAATATTAGGGTAAAATTCAGAGGCCCAGGACTCTTGCCCTTAGCGTGTGCCTTGAAAGAGCCACCTAATCTCTCCGTGACTGTCTCGACACATTTCTGTGTGATGCAGCCATACCATTTGGTCTCTTTGTAACTCAAGAGGAAGACAAAAGGCTTTTAAATAAGGTCAGGGCTGCCCTTCTGTATTTGGGGCAAGGAATGATTTCAGGGCAGCATATGGTGAGGCCTAGATCGTTCCTGAGATCCAATTCGATTGAAGCAAGGATTCATAATCAGGGTTTTCATACACAGGCTTCCCGGATCCATAAACCAACTGAAATCATATGCAAATTTGTATACATATGTGCATTTTTCTGGGAGAGAAAAATCCCATAATTATATGGGATTTTCAGTAGGGCCCTTGACCCCCAAATCGTCAGAACCACTTACTTCCATGGTAATGATCTCCCGGGCAGTCAAAATGAAAATAGCCCCAGGACAGGTAGCATTGTGATCCTTTATACTTTAGTGTAAAGAATCGGAGAGTTTCATAACAGGATTAGGATGAGCTAGCTAAATGGGATGTTCTAGTTTTGTATGTAAAGAAGGAGCATTTATGTAAGACGAGCGAAAGAGGAATTAGGGGAAAATGAGGAGGCTACGCCCTCCGCACATCCAAGTCCTATGTCCATCAGACATCTGTGCACAGAGCGGAGCCCGGAACAAAGTCTCATTTTTCTGAAAGAGCGATGCGTGGCACGGCACAAGTCTCAAGTGGCGCCTGATTTCTGTTCTCAGACTGATCATTTAACATCTCCCAAGGGCGTCTCCGCGATACCATCGCCGGCGATAACGGTGCACCTCTAGGCTCCGGGGAGCCTGCCAAGCACATCTGCCTTGCCTGGGACAGTGAGCGAGGCTCAGTACCTGGCAGAAGGGAGAAAGGCGTGCCCACCACCTCAGGCCATTCTAGATTTGGGGGGTGGGAGGTGGGAGGTGGCAGCTTCGCTGGGTTCAGCACAGAGCCCTGGTGTGCGAGACCCGAGTTCCAGCTCCTGTCATTTCCGAGCTTGCTGACCCGAGACAGGTCGCCGCACCCTCCGAACCGCAGTATTGCATCTGTAAAACGAGCAGGCTGCAAGACCCAGGCCCGCTTGGATGTCATCCCCGCCCGAAGGTGCTGCCCCTTTAAGGAGGGCGGGGACGCGAAGGAGGTGGCCGCGCCCCCTTCCTCTGCCGGTCGCGCCCGCCCGACCACCTGTCCCTGGCTTCGCCCCGCCCCCGCGCGAAGGGGCGGGGCGAGGGGGCGGGGAAGGGTTTACCTTGCGGGGCGGGCTGGCGGCGCATGCGCACGGCCGGACAGGTCCGCGGCGCCCTCACTTCCTGGCATCCCCCCCGCCCCCTCCTCGCCGTTACCCTGTACATCCGGGTCACTTGCCCTCCCCGCTCCGAGCTGCCGCCGTCGCCGCCGCCGCCTGGCTCGTCGCGGCTCCGCCACAGGGCAGGTGCGGAGGGGCTCCCGGTCCGGCCGCCGCCCCGCTCCGGGCCCGGGGCTCCCCCTAGCGCCGCCGAGCAGCCGCCGCCGCGGCGCGAGGAGGGCGGAGGAGCGGCGCCGAGCGCGCCGGGAGGCTCGCGCGCAGGGTGAGCGATGCGCCCCCGCCGGGCGCCCCGCCGCGCCCGCAGCGCGCCGGCCCGGTTCTGGCGGACGGGGCGCGTCGGGGGCGGCGGGGCCCGCGGCGGCGGGGCTCGGCGGGCCCGGCCCGGCGATGCGGGCGCCCCCCCTCCCGCCTCGGAACCCCCCTTCCCCGCCCGGGCGCCCCACTTCCCCGCGGCCCCCGCTCCTCGCCCCGGCGCCCCCCGCCCCGGATCCCCGCTCCCCGCCCCCTTCCCCGCGCTCCCCCGCACTCATTCATTCGCGGCTTCCTGTCCCCCCGCCCCTTCCTTCCACCCGCACCTCCACGCGCGTGCTCGCCGCCCCCTCACGCCCCTAGATCGTGCCGCCGCCCGTGACCTTTGGCTTCCCGGCTCTACCCCCGCGTCGACGTGCGCCCCCTGTGCCCAGCTCCCACCTCCGTTTCCTCCCCGCGGCCGCCTTTCCTCTCGTGCTGGTCCCCGGATTCACACCTCCTCTCCCCCCCACCCCGACCGCCACCCCCGGACTCCGCCGCCCAGCCCTCCCCCGGGTCACCCGCGTGGAAGTTGGTGTCCTCATTGGCCGCCCCTACCTTCCACCTGTGCAACCAAACCGTCCAACTTAGATGCTACGTTGACCTCTTAATCCCCAGCGTTTGGAACCCCAAGTCTCAGTCCCAGGGTGTGGTCTTCGTGTGCTTCCAAAGCACACAGTTTCCACCATAATTACCCAAATCTATGACTGTCAAACTGTAGTGGGAGTGGCGGTCGCTGTGTGTGTGTGTGTGATGGCTAGTCCGTGCCATCCCAGATAGCTTTTTTTCTTGGAGGAGTATTTTATGATGGATTAATTTTCTCTAAATGTAAAATTTGGCAGAAGATTGTTATTCTTTCTACTCCTCCACATTCCTTCTCGTTCGCTTTCCTGACTCATTTGCAACATTACCTGTTCATACTGTTGTTGGTGAGACTTCTTCTGGTCCCATCTGTCAACAACAGTTATGGAGTGTCCCCTGGTGTGCGGACTACTGATGAAATGCCTGGATTCTTGCAGCGCTACGAAATGCCATTCTGGATAAGTCAAAGATTTTTGGAATTTGTTTACACTTTCGCCCCCCCTCCTGTAAATTTATTGAGTTTGCCATCTTTATCCGCCTCAATCTTTATGTGGAAAATGTTATGTCAGTCAATTTTGTGTACTTATAGTCTTGCAGTTTGTCACACTGACATTTTAGAGCACTGCTGTGCATAGCTAACGGAATTTCAATCACTTGGGTGGTTACGGACTTATTGCAAATCACTTTAGACTTACGTATCTCAAGAATGATCCTTTTAATTCTCCAGTTGTATTTAATAATAGAAGCAGAAACGTTGTGTCTAGCACAACTTGATAATTGGGGCTTATTTGATGCCCGTTTGTAAAGTATTGCCGTTAACTAAAACTGCCCGGTCGGCATTCATAAAATGAGATGGTAGCACTTTTTTTTTTAAAAAAATGTGATATTCTTAGTTCATAAAAATGAACTCCACGGAAGATTCTTTGTCCTGACCTACATCTACCTGCATATCAATATGATACAATTGCTAGCAATATTAGTAGCATTTTCTAACAGCCTTTTCTTCTGGTGAGCTGGGTGTTAAAAAGACAGACACTTGGCTGTTTGTCCCCATTTAGGTTTTATATGACCACTCGAGCGGTAAGATTTCTTAACTCATAGTCAAGATTGCATTGTTTTGGCAGAGCAGTTTTGCTAGAGAAAATGTTTTTTTGAATTTCTCAAAGCTTCAATAGTTATGTAGCTGCCTCAGAGGAAACATTTTGTAAAATGTAGGATATATAGAGCGTACTCTAGATTATTTGATAATTGAATAGAGGCTAGATTTTTCTCTCCTAAGGGGGTTGATCAAAGGGAGGCATGATTAGTAAATCGATTCTCCAACAAAAATATAACTTCAGATGCCGAGAAACTAAGTGAATGCAGTTTATTTCCGATAGCTTATAGATGACATGTAACATAATTAGATTTATAATTCATTTCTCTAAACTTTCCCTCAAACATAGACTAAAAATTATACATTAAGTAGCATCACTCTTGAGATTATTTGGCTCATATTTGAAATGGTCATTTACCTTTACTTAGCAATTGAAAAACAGAGGGCTGCTTCTTCCATTTTACTCCTAGTCTCCTTGGGGAAAATACTGGACTGCCACTTATACAAGGTTATTTAACTTGTTAAGTGTTGGTGCACTCAAATGCTAGATCCTATAATTTGCTCTTACACTGTTTAAGGAAAACAAAATTATAATATTTAGAAATGTAATTATATTGTTAGTGGCATGTCCACTATTATTTTTGTCTCTCCTTTTCAGTTACTTTAACAGTTTAGCACAGTGCCTGCCTATTGCACAGTGGATACTTAATAAATGTTTTGAATAATTCAATGAATGGCAAGGTCAAAGAATTTTGGACTGTAACATTGTGTAATTCTGTGGCAAAAGTTTTGGAGAAATGTTGATTGCTCTCCGCTGCAGTTTTCTCAAGTAGCTATGTTTGATTAAACTGCTTTGAGGTCTTTGGGAAGAAAGTATAACAGACGTGTCTTTCTGTGTCATGCTTTAGTTCATTGAATAGGTTTATTCACTTAGAATGGGTATTTGATATATGTATCTTGTCAGCATTCATGAGCATAGTTAATTCATACAATTTCTTGTATATTTAAAGTTTCTAAAAGTATAAATTCATGGTTGTGTGAGCTCATCTTGTGATCAGTTCACTACATTAGTTAATTTTTCAAGGAATATTTTATGTAGCAAAAATGGAAGGCATAACCTAATAATGTGACAATGATTACTTACTATTTCGGCGGTGGCGATGATGATGATAATAGTAACTATAACTAACACTTACATAGTACTTTCTTCTTGCCAGGCCATCTGTTCTAAGGTCTGTGCAACAAACCTTGTTGGGTAAGTCTTAGTATTTCCATCTCACAGATGAGGAAATTGAGGATAAACTAAAATGACACAGCTACTAGGTGATAAAACTGAGTCTTAGCTCTTACTTGTGCTATAATAGTGAACAACTATATGGCAAGTTACTTACATACATTTAATTTTATGACAACTCTATAAGATGTTAATTCTTAATAATAGGGAAGTAAGGCTCTTTGAGCCTTACTGGTAACTCATGGTAACCCATCCAAGTGCACTCAAGTAGGATGAGGAAGGTTGCATTTAAACCCAGGATTCTATGACTTGTAGTCTTTACTGAAATTCTGTTTCAGAGTACTAACTGGAGGTCCTGTATTTGATATTATATATTTAGAAGGCATACTTAAAACAGAAAATCTCAGAACTTTGAGCTGGCACGCAGGCTAGATAATGTTCACTTGTTCTGTACTTTTGTGAGCATATACAGAATTACAATTTCCTGCTCCTTAGCTGTAGCTCACCCCTTTCCCACTCATGAAAGTATATTGGAATGCAAGTGAGTGAACAGTTGTTAAACTTTTTAAACAAGGAAATCATTCTTAGAATTTTAATTCTTTGAATATTCACATTTCTTGTGGCACATCCTACATCCTGATAGTGGTACCATGGGTGAGAATGGCTGTTTTCAAAGACATCGGGTGATTTTGTTTAAATAGAAGACCTAATGTAAAGATATATTTTCTATAGCTGTTTATTTTGAAAAGATGATGTTCAGTAGTGCTATTGTATGGAACACGGAGGCTTTCAATTTTGTACAGTCATTTTCTGTCACGCAATTAATGTCTATGTGACGTATTTTAGTTTGTTATATATTAGATCTGGACTGATACATACACTTTCACTGTGCCTGGAATACTCCTTCCAATTATAAAATGGAATGTTCTCAGATAATCCAAATTATGTGGATGCTAATTTAGGTCAAACAATTTCAGAAAACACTCACTATGAAAAAATTATTACATATTCCCAGCTAATATTTTTTGGGGATTATTTATGCCATTTTTCTGTTCTTAGTGAGGGAAATAGAGAATTGAAGGCACTTACGTAAATGAAATCTGAGATTTACTAGGTCTTGAACTGGACCTTTGTAGTTTGTTGACTTGTACTCTTTGTTTTTTTCCTTTGCCTGATTTTTTTAAAAAATATTTATTTATTTTAATTAGTTTCAAGTATACAGGACATTGGTTAGACATTTATATGGTTCATAAAAAGATCCCCCTAATTGCTCCTCCCTCCTCTGGTTTTCCTGACTTGTACTCTTACTGATAGATTCTACGCATAAATTTGAGCGTGTATGGACAAAAGCATTGCATTTAAGCTCTGATTTGCTCTTGTCTGATAGTGGGAAGATGCTCACATAATCCATAGATTGGGAATAATGTCTGCTCTGTGCCTCACAACACTCTTCTGAAATTTTTATATTAACTTCAATGCAATGTAATAGGGGAGGCAGAATATTTTGTTAAAATAGCCTTTCTAAGTCGAACGATCATTCAATTTTTTGTTGTTGTTGTTTTCGATTATCGATCTATGATTGCCATTCGTCACCCAAGTAGTTACTGAGTACATAGGAAGGATTACGGGGAGAGAGTGAAGTACTCAAGTGTGTCTTTTGAAAGGATTGTTCTGACAGTGTTGGGAGAATAGATTGAAGGGGAAATAAGAATACAGGTAGGCAAGTTAAGAAGCTGTTGCTGGAATGCAGGACTTGGTAGTGATCGGTACTTGAGTACTGACGATGGAGGGATGATATTAATTCTGTAAGGGCTGATGATTTACTGGATGTGGGCTCCGCTGAGCCAGTACCTTCGCGTCCGGGAGTGGAGTAGGGGATACATTTCCTCCGGAGGGCTTGCTACCGCTGTTTTACATACAGTCGCGAAGCCCGTGGGGCCAAGGCAAAGCCAGCTGTAGTCTCAAATATGCATTTTTAGTTGACTTTTGACATTGTTAGTCATTGAGTCTGGGCTGGCCCTCCCTAGAGTAGGAATATCACTCGGGAGACTCATGAGGCCTCCGTGAGTCAGGCATCCCGTTTCCACAAGAGCCCGGTAGCCAGCTAACAGCTGCTCCACAGAAGGGGTGTGCCTGATAGCTGTGTCAGGGAGGCGAAGAGTCCAGGACGCCCAGGGGGACCCCCAGGTGGAGGCTGCCTCCCTTTGTCAGAGGCTCCAGTCAGTACACTCACGAGTCACGGAGACTTGTGACCTAAAATGGGCATTAGGGTTGCGAGGCCCTAGAAACACTAGCACTTTTCTGCAAGCAGCCTTTCCTGTTGGGGAGCATCCCCTCTGGCACTCAGGAGGAAGTAAGTAACATCAGTTTCTACTGTACATTAGGATATAGAGGCATCAACCAGAGGATGTTGAATTGGCCCAAAGAGCCACACCCAGAAGTCACACTCATTTCCTTTTCCTTCACAAACCCTGTTAACGGAATCTGGATGTTCCCACCCTCTAGGAGACCAGATAGGATGGTGATGACCCGGTGCCTACATCCGAGAGAGCCATACAACGTTGGGCCCCTCTCTGAAGTTCCCTGGGCTGCCTCAGAGGTTTCTGTGTGGCCTTCAGTCCCCTTGGAGTTCTGGGAGATCTCAGCCCATCCCTTACCACTTTCCTCTGTAAAGCAGAAGAGTTCAGAGGTGCAAGGAGGGAGGGAGAAAGCAGCTCTGTGCCGTCAACAGTCACTTTTGGTCACTCGCTCTCAGTTCAGCCAAAAGAACTTCTTAATACTCTCTATGTAAAGCTCTGTATTGGCAGCAGGATCATCATCACTTCAGTCTGTTTTAGCTTTGGGGAGTCCTCGGCTGAGCAGTCACAGCCATGTTGCCTTTCACCTGTACACACAGGGCTTGTGGCCCCACGACGCGTCCCCTCCCCTGCCGGCCTGGAGGAGAATAAACAGCTGGTGCACCATCGAGTGGTCGATTTCAGCCCCACTTTTCACTGCGTGGTTTCTAATCAGTAATTCAACTCCTGTTAACAGGGAGGACAGGAGCGATTTTTGTTCCTACCTTCTCCCCACTCACCGCTAGTAACTCTCTAGTCCCACGATGTCTTCTCATTGTCCAGAACTCTGCCCTTGGGGACACTGCTTTTCTCTAGAAAGTCGTGACTCTTGAGCATCACATCCTCGGTGCCAAAACTGTCGAGAAGCATGACAGTCTGAGATCTTCCCCTACCCCAGCACGTGTTCATGGTAGAAGGCGGGAGACGCCTGTGAAAGAGAGGAAGGACGGTTTATTACTCTCAGTGATGACAATCCAGGCCAGTTTCCTGGTCCTCAGAGGGCTCTGCGATCGGAGAGAGGCCTTGAGTTGAGAGAACCTAGATTTTTTTTGCGTGCCTATCCTTAGCTCTAGAAGGGTACCTTATATTATTATGCTGGACAGTACGTGTGCCTGTCCACAGAGAGTCATCATCCACACCTTTCAAGGCTATTCAGTACATAGATAGCCTGGAAAATATAGTTAAGGGCAAAGGGCAGTTGGTACCTCTGCTCGCAACACATTCAGGAAAGACAGACCTGGGGAGAATCGTTTCCCCGCGTATGTAAGTCATACCGTAGTAAACCCGACTTAGAAAAATGCCCGGCATGTGGTATTGGTGTTCACTTCCTTGATGTATTTTTTGGGGAGCAAACCTCTGTGCAGTGACGTTGGTGGAATTTTGAGATTTTATCCAAGGCAAGTTGGTAACTGATAATAACATTTATTCAAAGAAATGACTAACCTATTCAGACATCTCGATTCGAAATAAAGAGTGTGTGGTCTTCTAAGAATTTCAGGGACATTAAATTAAAGGGAAGGAGGAGAAAACCACTTTCGGTAGAGAGCATGAGATGACATTGCTCTTGTTTATATGAGTCTACATACAGTTGTTCTCTACTTAAAAGTCTGGCGAATTCTATGTTAAACGAAGCAAAGCACTCTAAAGTGAGGCTTCCTTTCCTTTAGGTCTTTGGCAATGTAAATTTAGGGGAGTAGGAGAGACTAGCATAGTTAGTTGGAGGGAAGCTTAAAGTTGCAATGTTTAAATTTTTTTTTTTAAGGCAGCAAGTCTCCATTTTATCCATTAACATCACCCCGTTCCTCCCTTCCAGATATTTTCTGTAAACAAGGATTAGAAACATATTATTTTGAAACCTAATTTGCTGAAGGTTATTTGTTACATTTGAACTTGTTTTGACTTAAATATTTAACAACGTATTCTGGTGCTACAGAAACATACGTACAACGTTGGTTTTAAAAGTACAGAGAAATCACCTTCATTTATTTTGTTTGCGTTAAAGCGAGCACATGTGTACGGATTTGTCACTATGGTGGTGCCAGTTGCTAGTGGGTAAAAAGTAGGTTGATGCCTGAGAATCAAAGGAAATGGTCTTTGATAACTGGGACTTCCTATATTAAAAATGGGAATATATTGCACTAAAGCTTTTCCTTTTTATTTATAGAACAGTATGTTGAAGCGGCAGTCAAACTATGTAGCCTGCGGCTGGCAACCTTTTTGGAAATGGGTGTGCCAGAGTTCCATTATAGTACGTGTCACGGCGACAACTGGTCCTTGTTCTGTCTTTGGTATGTGGCACTGACCCCTTCCTAGTAGTCTCTTAGCTCATTCACTATGCGTCTTTTAAGGACTTCATTTTAGCTGATTTTCAGTGTCCTTTTCTTTAGAAGCGACTTTTCAAAATACTGTATATCGTTTTATTAAAATCATCTAATTTTTAAAACCATTCTCATCTTGCCTAGGTCGGATCAGTGATAGCTTATGCATTTCAGTAATTTAAAAAATATTTAAGAATTTCAAAGTTCTCCCCAGTTGAGGTAAACAAACAAACCTTTTCATAAAGTTCTTTGCCGGCCTCTGGTTTCCCAGGGCCCTTCCAAGGATCTTATTTGGGCCTTACAAGTAAGAGATGATGAACAGTTTTTTAAAATGTATAAGTGGTTTACAGTATTACTGGAAACTGTCATACAGTAGGGCTCAGTCATACAGTAGGGCTAAACAGGTACTCTAAGACAGTTGTTCCCTGCCGTTTTTCTCCCCTTCTAGCAAAGTCACAAGTCTTGTTAACTAATTGTACCTAATTTTTACATACGCCCTTTCCCCTCATCCTCTGTCAAATGGAAGCTTTTCAGAAACCTTTTCATGAATTAGCTGACAGTCCTGGAAAAGAGAATGCCAAGAACTGTTCATTACTTGAATAGTAGTCAGTAGATTTAAATATGGAAAGTGTTCTGGTATTTCATAAATATATTTACCAAATTGTTTTCACAAGTACAGAGAAGCGAACTTCATTTATTCCATTCACTTGGGTCGGTACCTGAGTCTACTGCCAAACCTTCAGCCCCTCTGCTTAGATACAGCCTCGCTGGATCTCTAGCCAAAGAGAATCTGGATCAGGCTTCGGGGAGTTCTGCTGCTTTCTTAATCTCCGGTGTAGGATCTCACTGGACATGGCCCAGTTTTGAAACGTGTTTATCAACCAATAAGTTCCCTGTCTCCTATCGCATTTCGTATTCATTCCTACCCCCAGGAAACCACTTACCTGCTTTCTGTCTGTGTAGATTTTCCTTTTCTAGACGTTTCTTTAAAATGAAATCTTTTGATATATAGTTGTGTGTGTGTGTTTTTTAAGTGCTTCTTTCATTTAATGTTTTGAGGTTCATGCTTGTTGTTGAGTGCATCGCTCATTTGTTCCTTTTCCTTGCTGAGTAGTATTCCATTATGTGAATACACCACGTTTTGTGTATGCATTTATCAGTTCATGGCTTGGATTGTCTCCACTTTTTGGCTGTTAGGAATAATACTGCCACAAATATTTGTGCAGCCTTATGTTTTCACGTCTTTGGGTAGATGCCTAGGAATGGAATTGTTGGGCCATACGGTAAATTTATGTTTAATTTTTAAGGAAACTGCTGAACCTCTGTTTAGACTATACCTTTTTATATCCCACCAGCAGCGTATGAGGATTTTAGTTGGTTTAAATCCAACACTTGTCCTTGTCCTTTTGGATTATAACCATTTTAGTGGGTATAAAGTGCTACATTATTTAGGGGGTATAGAGTGGTTTGAATTTTTGGTGAAATGTCTGTCAGCTCTTTTGCCTTTTTTTTTTTTTAATTAGGTTGTCTTTTTTGTGAGTTGTTGGAATTTTTTTATATTTTGGATCCAAGTCCTTCATCAGATACATGATTTGCAAAAGTTTTCTTCCAGTCCGTGGTTTCTCTTTTTTTTTTCTTAATGGTATTTTTTGAAGTGTAAGGATTTTGAATTTTACTGGAATCCAGTTCATCTTCTTTGTCTAATCTAAGCTCATGAAATTTACTTCAACGTTTTCGTATTAAAATTTTATATTTTTAGCTCTTACATTTAGGTCTGTGATCCATTTTTAAATAACTTTTGTATACATGTGAGCTAAATCTCTAAGTTCATCTTTCTGTATAGGACATCCAGTTGTCATGGCACTGTTTGTTGAGAAAATCCTTTTCCCCATTGAAGTGCCTTGGTAGCGTTTTTGATCATCAGTTGACCGTAGATAAAAGAGTATAATTCTGGACTCTCACTTCTGTTCCATTGATCTCTGTCCTGCCAGTACCGCATGTCTCCATGACTAGCTTTTCATACCGTATTTTAATAACGCAGATAACATTTCTTAGGAAACTATATGCTCATATTTGTAAACAATTGAACGATAAAGTAAAAGAAGAAAGCAGAGTTCACCATGTACGTAGTCAACTATTGGGTGACATCTCTCCAGACGTCTCTGCACATACGTGCGTGTGGTGTGCGTGCACACACACTCCCCACAGTTGCACAGAAAGACACATCAGTGCCCGCCCACGCTCATTGTTCTCGTGTGCTTATTGAGTGAATACGTTTATTGTCAGCTTTAAGAGAGGACTGATTATTTTCTTCTTCAGGCACTTCTGTAATCCCATGAGTTTTTACTGACAAACTTCTGAGAAGAGCAAAATTCTTTGGGGTAAGAACTATGAAGACTTTACTAGTACTTTAAATGAAATTTATTTCTCACTTCGTCTGCTGAAAGATGACTTTCAAGCAAAATTTTAAATGTGTTCTCTGTGAATGGATGGCAAATCGTGTGTGAAACTTTAACAAAAATTAATCCCCAAATCCATTTCTAAACATGTAAAGTTTCCACAGATCTGCTCTTGAGTATTAGATTAACTTTTTGGCAGTCGAGATAATGAGTGTGGAGCCAGTACATATAGATGTGTGGTGATCGTTTTATTTGCAGTCCTATGAGGACTCATCCCCTTCTCGAGCTTGGCTTTACCGTGGTAGTGAAGTCAGCCTGGTAGCCCTGGTGAGGCAGGTTCCTGGGGCACTTCCAGCAGCCTTCGTGGCATTGTGACACACCCCGCAACACTTCTCATCTGAGTGGGGGGCAGATCCCAGAAATTCCCGACATGCCCCTTTTTCTTGTAGGGTGATTTTTTGTGATGAATACATGGTTTAAAAATCACATTTGAAGATGTAACAGGTATAGAAGACCATACAGATTGTGCCTCATTTTGAAAAGATTGGAGTTGGACCTTTGGCAGGGGGAGCCATTAAAGGTTTTGAGTTTGAGGAGTGAAATAATGAGTCAAGTTTTAGAAAGCCATCTACATAGTAGTTCAGTGGCAATTTGGTATTTGAAAAAGGCATGCTTAAATTGTGTGGGAAGTTGGATTGGTCGATGAAATTCTATAAATGAAGTGTTTTTATGCAAGACTTTTAAAAAGTTAAAACTTGAAATAAGAAATTTTCAGTTGATCAGTGGACTCTTTGTAGAAAGGAAAGCCGACTCCGTGTGCTGAGATTATGGATATTTCTTCCTGCTTCTAGTGGAAAATTTAGAAAAATCTTAAATATGTTACATAATAAGATATTAAAACGGAACTCTCTTATTCTGAGTCTGGCCCTGAGTCAGGAGATGCATATTTCTAAAGAGAATTCTCAGAACACCGTGCAGGTCTTACAAAAGAGAGAGCCAGAAACGGATCTTGTGACTTAACACCTGCCCCGTCTGTGGGAAGTTGGAAGTTTAGAGGAGTTTTTGAACTGAGTTGTCAGAAACTGGGAAGAGTTTTTGAACCGAGTCGTTGGTGTACTAGGAGTTTCCCTGATCTCCATCCCCACCCTCTCGGAGTGCTGCCCTCAAACACAGGTTTGGGGGACACGGCGGGGGCATGTCTGTCTCGCTGCTGCCTGGATGGAAGCCGGGCTGTCTGCTCTGGCTGGCAGCACAGCAGAGTGCGGGTGCTGTGCGGGTGGACTGCCCATCCCCCCAGAGTGCTTTGGGGCAGAGGGTCCGTGTTTCCATAGGCCAGGTGAGGTCCACGGTGAATGAAAGCCTGTGGATCCGGGTGGCAGTGCAGAGGGCTGAATATGTACCTGGTTCCTGGAGGAGGTAATTGCTCTGTGTCAAGGGAATTGCAATGAGCGTTCCCCCGGGGCTGGGTGGCAGGAGCTTCTAAGGAGCCTCTGGGAGCCTTCTCCGAGGATAAGCTTTACACACTGGAGCAGAGGGAGTGCCTGTGCCCTCCAGGGACTGTAATTGCCCCACCTGGGGTTAGTAAGCTCGGCGCTGCTGTTCGTGCTCCTGAGGGCTGGTCTGCCACAGTCAGCGCTGGGACAAGGGGGGAAGCTCTAAGGTTGAATGACAATTTTTAACAATTATACTAAACTGGATCTCTCCATTTTAAACTCAGATTGTTTCTGTAACTTGGAAATGACTAAATTTATAGCCTTGCCTAAATCATGTTCGGGGATATTAACTGTTGCCACAGAGTAACTTTAAAGGACAGTCGTGGACAGAAAGTTGCCCTCTGGTTGCGTCCCACGGGTTCTGCTTGTTCAGGATGATGGTTACAGTTATTTTTCTAGCAAAGACACCAGAGAAAGTGAATTTTCATGAGAATGTGCCCATTGTGGCGTTTTGTCGTGCAATAGCATCCTCCCCTTTGGGACTGGGCAGATCTGTGCCTGAGTCACATCAACCCCTCCTCAGCATTGCCATGAGGTCCGTAAACCAATTTTTGAGATTCATTTTTCTCATTGACTTTTTACAAACAGGATAATGTCACCTGCTTTTGTAGTGTTGTGTGAAGAAATTATGGTTTATAGCGAAATACACGGTTGGTATTCACAAAGTGTCTCCTGTCGTTTTAAATATGTTCTTCCTCTCCTTACCATGTGTTTTGCTTCCTCTAAACGTAGTCCTTTAAAAATAGCAAGTGCTTCAGCGGGTTCAGTACGGCTGGAGGATGCTATCAAGAATGTAAGAAATGTTAGTTTCTAGTATAGCTAAGAAATTCTGTATTTGATTTGAAATGTGAAAGGTTTTCAAAAAGAACGAAAAGTAGTTTTACTTAGATGTTGGTTTTTAGTGGAGAAGCATATGAAATCGGGGTCTAAAGGAAAGGCAGGCCCAGGTGGAGAATCCTTTCATGACTGTTCTTGGATCAGTTTGGAATATATAGAACAAAAAGAAGGAATCTTGTTGCAGAGAGAACACGTTGTCAGAATTTTTATTTTAGCTCTGTATTTGATACATTTTAAAAAAATTTTTGGTATTTTGACATCTTTGTGGACGTTCTTATACTTTAATGTTCAAATTTTATACTTTGAAACTTAAAATTTTATTTTTAATGAATACGCAGGCACCTCTTACATGTATCAGAAAGCTGGTTTGACTCGTCTTTAATGTCGTAGCACCTTTATTGTTATACTCTGCACCTCGGAGTTATATTTGTAACATGGTTAAGTTTTACTTATTTATAGGAATGGTTTTTAATTAGGAAGGACATTATAATTGGCTTTCTGTTTGAGTTCAGAATATCTTTATAATTCATAACCAAAGGGTGTTTGGCTGCAGATTGCATAAACTACCAGGGTAATTTGGATGGAAAAGGAATTCACTGGGATGATGGCAGGTAGCTCGCAGAGCTGGTGGAGAGACCAGGAATCCCGGTTCAGAACAGGGCAGTTCACCAAGAGGGAGGGTGAGCATCACGGAAGCACAGCCCAGATTGCATCGTAGTGCACCTGCTTAGGACACTGTGACACTGGGCTCTCTCTCGTTGCTGCCGTGTGATTGATTTCTCAAGTATCCCTGGTCTTTGGACCATTCTCTAAGGAAATTTCATTTTAAAATCATATTGTTCATTTTCTTTTTTTCTAATTGAAATATCTAGGTAAAAATTATCAATGATATGAAAGTATTCATAACAGCAGTAAAAGTATTGAGATGATACAGTTTGTGGGTATTTATGTGTTAAAAATTATTTAAACTAAAATGTTTAAGTCTGTAAAATAAAGATAGCATGATTCTAGTTTCTACCCTATATAGCTTGGAGAAGTTGTAACTTGATTTGCTTTCTATTCTTGTGTTTATACTGTTCTGAGACTAAAATGCTCAAATAGGCTGTTTTGAGCTTGTAGTACAAAATAGTGTGTGTGCATGTTGACAGTGATTTCAGGAAATTACAATTTCTTCCTACTATGTAAAGACAACATTAGGCAAAATACATATATACGTATGTCAGAATCTGAAAATACTAAACATTTTCACCCCATTATCTCTGCAAAACCTCTAAATGTTAAGAAAAACAAAGCTCCACTAAAGAATTACCAGCTCCTTTGAGAAATTAAATTAACCTATGTGATGCGGTGATTTTGTAGTTGTGTGTATTGATATTTTATCTGTTGAATCTTTAGGTATCATCTGGCTACTAGTGGAGATTTCATTCTTAGAAGATCTGGTAAGACCTGTGAGGTAGTTTTAATAAGAGGAGAGGGTGGACACAGGAAAAAAACATTTCATCCCAGGATGCATGATGGACTATGTGTTTTCAAGATAAAGCTTCAACACTTAAGTATACACTCTTTGATCATTAAAGAGTAGTTTTTAGCATAGTACATGTCCTTTTTTGAAAGTGTTTTCTTTGGTTTGTAAATTCAGGCTCGAATAGTCAGAATCTGAAATTATCTAAACTCTGCAGTAAGTAGAAATTAAGGGCAAACAGATTAATTTTCAAACATGCATAACAAATGGGATAGTACGGGTTGAAAAAATTAGTGGGACTGAAAAATCCTGTCCATTGTTCTGTGAGGTTCTTGGTGTTGCCTCAGCCTCAGCCTAACAAAGCCTTTTTTCTTACGGGCTTTTGTGTTAATCTGTTATTTATCCCGTGTTAGCAATCAGATGGCTAGCATTTAAAATCCCTCTTTCAGGAGGGAAGAATATCCTCCTTTTCCATGTGAGCCAGTGTTCACAACAATCCTTGAAAAATGGTTTCACTTAATTTAAAGCAAAAGAAAACTGTCTTAGAAGTTCTTAGTGGTGATGGCATTTTTTTAAACATTACAAGGCAAACTCAAACGTCATCACTTCTAGTTGTCTTTGACACTGTCCTCTAGTAATGGACTATAATTCAGTTACTCCCTCATCTGTTTTCTCATAGCAGTTTATCCACAGAAGTCTAGTTTAGTGTTTCACTTAATTGTAAACGCTATATTGTAGCAGTTTGTTTACATGTCGTCATTTCAAACTGTCAGCTTCTGGAGGGCATTTTAGACTCTGCCGTGCACGTGACATCTGTCCCGTTGGAGGCCCTCTACTATTCTGTGTTGAATTGCCATTAGGAAGCAGTTTGGAACATTTACGATTTTGTGACAAGGCATTTTTTTATGGTCCTTTAAAAATCTATTATTTGATTGGAAGCAAGACAAATGTCTGTGCAGCAGTATCACATGTCAGATACACAGTGTCACTCCAAAGTGGTTATCTACGCTTGTTGCAACAGAGTTTTTTCGTCAGCCTATAAAAACTGTTATCTGTGAAACCATGGCGAGCATGTTATTTAAAGTCTATCACTTTAATTGTTAATAGAAATTATACATTTTTCTAAATTTTATCAGTTATCTGCGTATCTGTATGTTGATATCTCCTTATCGCTCATTTTCCCAAACAGATCCTTTTAGCAGAATGACCAATCTTATGGGGCCATAACAAATTGCATTTATTCCAGTCTCCTTAAAACCTTTTATCATGTTTGCTTACTCAGTCATCTACTCATCCAGCATGTGCACACTGGAGACAGCAGTGTTTCAGGCGCTGTGCTTAGCGCAGGGGATGCGCTAACAGTGATAGACTGTGGTACCCACATCCAGTCCCGGGAAAGAGCCAGACATTCTCAGGAGTGCAGTGATGTGTTACGGGGCCCATCAGTAGATACTTAACTCACACTTGGGTTACACTCTTCTGTCACACTGTTCTCTCTAAGTTTCCATCTTAATTGCAGTCTGTAACAGTAATCCCGTGTGTACAGGGTTGTAGACTTGTTACTTTTTATATGTGAAAGTAGTATTTCCACAGGAAGTCATTAACCTCTTTCAGGATAAAAATCGGGGTATTTCTTTGTATCACAAGCACTGCTGGAGACACCATGAAGATTTTAATAATATTTGTTGAATTTAAGCAGCACTCTGGGCTCTTAGCGCTGGGTAGTAGCAGCACTTATGCAGACGGGGTGCTGTTGGCCTCATGTGACCCGTGAGGCCTGGGAGAAGAGCCGGACAGTCTTCATCGATGGCCCTCGTTCCTCGTTTGAGCCTCTCAGTCTTATGAGTTGGTATTGTCTTCCCTTTCTACAGATGAAGAAATTGAAGCTTTGAGAAATTTAAGATTCTTACTCAAGGTTAAACATCTAATGGTTTCTTTCTGTCAAATTAATTATATGTGGATCCGTATTTCTCCAGGAAGATGATTAGATATTTGTTTTGGTCATAGAACTCTCTGGAACGAGGTGAGCAGTGTATGATAGATAACCCAGGCACAGAGCTTCTCTTTGAAACCCACTGGCCACATGTGGATTGGGCCTGTGACGCTGCCAGGTTGACACCCTGCTGCAGTGGCCTGAGCTGGACGGTGCCCTGGTTTATGCGATTTTGCAAATTATTTCTCTAATTGTTAATGATATATTGAGGATTAAGACAGTTTAAGAGTGGGATGTGTGCATTGGATTTTATTAGAGATTCCTAGTTTCTTTTACATATGTTGATGTTTCATTCTAGTGTATGGAATGAGACTTTTAAAATAATGCAAAGATGACTCAAAATACAGCCATCTGCATTTTGAGATTTGTGATATGCTGTTGAAACCCTGAAGTTTGAGAACATGCTGCACTTAAATACATGCTTTTGTAGAACATTATCTCAGTTTGAGGAACTTCACTATTTTGCTACTAAGCAGTTGCTTAT
Source organism: Macroglossus sobrinus (assembly GCA_004027375.1). Lineage (NCBI taxonomy): Eukaryota > Metazoa > Chordata > Mammalia > Chiroptera > Pteropodidae > Macroglossus > Macroglossus sobrinus. Next base: position 60,169 of record PVKZ01003946.1, on the reverse strand, counting down.
GTTAAGTATTTCCAGCTATAGGACAAAACAGCTGTGGCAAAGTAAGATGTGAATTTAGCTTTGGGACTTTGGATTTTCCAACCATAGACTTGTCTGTGTTTCTCTCAAGTGTACTTTCCAGAGGTGCTCTGTGAAGGGTCGCAATGGTAGGAAGGACGTGGGTGGATGTTGTATTCTTTGCTTCCCAAAGAGACCATTTTCCTTTTGTTAATAATATAGGTGAGATCTATTGACATTTATGTATTTTTTATATAGGCTAGATCTGTGACTCTTTATTGTAAGTAAAAGTGAGCAGTCACGTACTTCCTTCATCCTTGTATAGCTTACAATATGGAGTAAACATCGTTTTTATGCCTTGGCCAAATTGTCATACTTCTAAGTTTGGATCCACTTCCAACATTTTATCCGTTGCATTCTCAGTATCCTGAAATATATCCAGGGTTCCTCTAGTTTTTGCTTGTGTCCCTTCCTCTGGGACACCTTTTTCTTTTTCATCATCAGCACTGTCCTCATTTATGTTCACCTTCGCAGGGGCTCCTTGGCTGCTGTATATTTATCTCCCTAATGGCTGCAGTGTCTACATTCTTGCAGTCACCCATTTCTTCTATAAGTCCGTTTATGGCCCCTTAGAATTTGACTTTCAGTATTAGTTAGCACTTTTGTTTCTTTGATGCATTTTTATCTTTGTTGGCAATTCCCTTTTTTTTGGTTATCTGTTTTTGTTAAATGTCACACCGGTTTGTCGCTGGGAGACAGGGAGGGATCACAGCCACACACTGTGTAATGTAGTCTGTGCATGCACGACCTGAGTAAGACACGTCTGTGACCGATCAGTGGCCAACTTTGGAAGAAGCGGTGCGATTGGTCACTGATGATGATGTAAAAGATGAGAGAAAACTATAAAACGATAATAAAGCATCCTGTACTTTCAGTATCTTCATTTCTCATTACGTTTTAAACAGACAACTAGACATTTTAGAAAAAAATGTATTTACAGGTATGATTTATACAATAATAACGTTTCTAAAGCCTGTTGGTATCTTAATCTAGCCCTTGCCTCAATTTTTCCAATTATGTTGGTTTATTTTTTACGGATTCATTTTAAATTTTATGGTAGAAGTTAGTTTTATATTCTATAAAATAAATAGTATTTATTTTATGGACAGTCACATTTACAAAAAGGAATATTGTAACCATTATTGCTTGAACAGAGTTTTTTCCTGAAAAATAATTCTCATTCTCCCTCCCTGTCCTCCTCCCCTCCCCCTCCCACCTTCCCTGCTTTTCTTTACCCCCATCCCTCTGCACCAGCCTTTCTGATGACTCCGGGCCAGCCACTTAACCCTTTAAAGCTTCTGTTTTTACGTCAAGGAAAGAAACTAATACATCTCATTAGATTTTTTATGCTTCAGTGAAGTAAATCATGCAGAGTGCTTAGTACAGTGTCTCAAACACAGTAAATACTTATGAAATGGCAGCCAAGTAGAGGGATATTTTTAAAAGACCATATCTAGCTTTAATCATATATATTTATATATTATCTCCTCTAGGAAATTCAAACATGAGAGTGATCCTCTTACAGATAAGTAAGGCCTTAAGAGAAAAATGAGAAAAGAGTGGTACAATTGTAGAGGAAAACAGTTAACCTCATTAGTAGTTCAATAAAAAATGTTAAAGAGGCATATATTCTGTGTGTGTGTGTGTGTGTGTGTGTGTGTGTGTGTGTGTGTGTGTGTGTATGCATGTATGTGCATACTTTCTAAACGATGAAGTTCATGTCCGCGATGCTTTGAGGTTGGCCCGTGTCTGGTACTAAAGGCAGTGTGATGGGAACTTATCTTTGGAAGGCAGTTTGGTATGAGCTATTAAGACCTCTATGCGTCCTAAAATATTTTATTTCAGCAAAGATTTCTGCTTGCAGCCAGAACAGTTACGCAAGATGCTCACGTTGTCCTCTGTGCTGGGGTGCCACTTGGAGGGTATATCAGGCATGATGTAGACATGTCCTCTCTGAGGGCGTGCGTGGGCTTAGGGATCAGAACCTTCTGGCTCTGTCTTAGAGCAGCAGTTGCTTGGTGTACAAACCCACACCAGCACCTGCGGAGTGCCTGGACCCAGGAAAGCTCCTATGAGAACACTCTGGCCTCACTGGTGTGTGCAGCAGTGTCTTGTCCAGGCCGAGATAGAACGTCAAGATAGATGTATACATGTTACTGTAATTGTAATATTAAATGAGAAAAGTAATGACCATCTTCAACAAACTGGCATTTCCCTTCATCTTCACATAATCTTTGAGATGATTTCTATTTCACAAATAAAGGAAAATGATGTTTATGTGGGTTTTTAAAATTTTTTACACCTACAGCACCTGGTCTTCCTAGGTGGTCTCCCATCCAAATACTAACCAGGCCCAACTCTGCTTAGCTTCTGAGATCAGATGAGATCGGCCATATTCAAGGTGGCATGGCCATAGACTACATAATTTAAATAAGTGGAAATGTCCGTATTACAAAACAGATACTCAAAGAACTTAATAATTAAATGGAAACTCAACCCAGGTCTCTAATTCCAGAACCAGAATTCTAGACCACTTTGTTTCTATTACATTGTTTCCTTTTTATTGTTAGGAAATGTATTTTTTATATATATATTTACCATTTTGCTTTCTCTTACAAATTATCACGATAATGTTTTCCTCTTTATGCAGTTTTAGTTATATTTATATGAACTATTAAAACATTTGGATTTAATTTTTAATTTTTTATGATTGGTTTTGTCCATTTAAAATTTCACGTATTGCTTCAAATGACTCCTCTAAAGATAAGTAAAGTGTTGTTTTCTGTATTTAGAATTGATTTAGTTTTGAGAAGTTAAATTTTATTTCAGCTAGTTTGGATAGGCTGACAAGGTGGTATCTCAATTTCTGTGGGATTATTTCAGTACCATTTATTTATATTAAATAGACTTTTTTCTTCATTGCTCTGTGATGATTATTTTATGCAGTCCTAACGTGGAATGTTCTCTGAGCCTTCTGTCTTTTTCTGCTTGTTCAAATCCTGTTTATTTTGATATTAGTACATAATAGACTTTCCGATAAATATCTTTTACATTTAGATAGCGTTGAACCTCTTTTGATTTCTCTGTCCTTTTCTCCTGACTGGAGATATATCAGTTTTAATTCTTAGTGAGTAGGACTGGTCCTTCTCATCTGTCTGCTTTTCAGAAAATGTTTATAGAGTTTCATGTTCCTTTTTTCTCAGATGGATGTAGAATAACCTTTTCAAGGTCTTAAAGCTTAGATGCTATATTTGTTGGGATCATATCATAATGCACTTTTATTATATTATCTGATCTGGAAACATGTCAGTAGGCCCTTTAATGGTGCTCTTTTCTATTTCTTAGATGGCTTTTAAGATTGCTCTGTGTATATCAAGGGGAACTTAAAATGATTCAATTAGATGTTATCGTATACCCAAATGAAGAAGGAATGCAGTGTAGGTTGCATAACCAGTCAGAGCTGAGTACAGTTGGAAATACTACTGCAGAGCTGTAAATGTGGCTGACAGAATGCTCTGAAGTTATTGACTCTTATGTTTTATGCTTTGCTAGAGGCAAACAAATTTTAACACCTACTTGAAGAACCTTTAGGTTTGTGAATTTTAGCTGCCTGGGCTATCTAATTTACATATCTCATAATCACTGTTTATGACCTGACATTTGGTTTCTAGGGGTGAAAACGATTTTAAGTGTGTTATTATTTCTTGATTTATTAAGAATTTAGATAAGATAAATAAAAATTTTCCCCATGGATTTATATGAGTGACACTGTTTTTTTCTCCTGTGGTTTATGAAACTGTGACAGTGGCCAGCCAAGCCACTTGTTTTGTTTATTTCTGGGTGGCTGCAGTTGGCTTTCGGAAAGGAAATTTTTCTTTGGCAGAAAAAGCAAAAAAAGTGTTTATTCATTCCATTTGTAGTAACATTGATCCAAGAGAAGCTTTTGAGGAAAACCAGAGTGGTTAGGTTTTGAACCTAAATAGCTCCTATTTGTCTCCTAAGTGATAGAGAAAAGTAAAAGATTAGGCTTAGTATATTAGTTACAGTCAATACAAAGTTCTAGAGCAGAAGTTGCAAACTGATGGTTCATCAAGCAAATATAGCCCTCAAACTGTTTCTTTTGGAATACTGAGTGTTCCTAAAATTTACTTAGTTGATAACATCTAAAAATTGTTTTAGATGACTAGCTAGCGTCTGATCCCCTGCGCTTTTTTTTAGCGAGGTGTGTTAATAGCAGTGACACCCTTTAGACTAAGCATGCATACTTGTTCGCCCTAGTTCGCACTTCTCACCTGGCTGCAGCCAACCCCATGCGCATTTAACTTTGCAACCTCTATTCTAGAAGCCCCTGAACACAGAAATAATAGAAATTTATGCTACTAATGCAGCTGAACTTCCACTTTGAGTTAATAGGATATGGAATAGTAGACATGAAGATTTTAGGTAGTGAGTTTGCATGGAATACGGAATGTGTGAGAAGTAGTTACAGTGGAATTCAAGGTGTTTTTACCTGAGCGACTGGAAGGATAGGGGCGCCATCCATCACCTGAGGTGGGGAGACTGCAGACGGGGGGTTCGAGCGGGGAAGATGATTGCGGTTTTGGACATGTTAAGTTTGAGGCATCAAGACCCTTAGAGAAGATGTTGAGTAGGCAGTGGCGTGAGACTGGAGGTGGAGAGAAATGTCTAGACTGAATGAATAAGTTTGAGATGTACAAATGATACGTAACGCCATGAGATGACAGGCGACTGTAAAGGAGAGGACTTTGTGGCTCACTTGAGTTTCACCGCGTGTGCCTCTGGAAGAGGTTATTATCATGAAATATAAGGATCTTGGTACCTGTCGTAAAAAGCAAGTTTTTAGTAGCGTATTGCAACGGAATGAATTTGAACTGTGCTAAGAATATAGAGATAATGCTGCTTTTAAAAATGTTAGGCCCTTATTACAAGAACAAAGAATTACTAATTTTCTTCCTTTGTTCTGTTTCGTGAGATATAGTGAGAACTGTGTACTTTTCTTGGTACACCTATTATTATTAGTCTTTGAATATCTTGAGGGTGATAACTAGGGTGTCTTATCACTTATTGGTGTTTTCTAGGGTATCACATAGTCTTAGTGCGTCCTTTGTAAATAGTTGTCGAGTTAATCCAAGGAGACAGACAGACACTCAAACCATTTACATGTGACAAGCTCATGCATTCATGAACTTTATTTTTAAAGTTTTAATAAACTTGTTGTAAAGTATAATAATGTTTTAGACTTTCTTCCTCTGTTCTTTCTTTAACAGATAGAGGGACGAGAACAGAATCACCAGCACTGGCTGAAGGTAAATATGTTCTGGGGGGAAATGATGACTCAAATCCAAATGAAAAGTTATGATTTAAATGAAAAACTACATTCGCTAAAGGTGTAGGCTAGAAGTTATTGAAATAGCTTTGGAGAAACTTCTGTTGGCTGGTATAGGAAAATGTTCTATACATAATATTTGAACTGCTAATTAGGGAATACCCTGTATCGTTCAGTGTCTGGCTTAGAATAGGAGGTAGTGGGGGAAATGTAAATTAATTAGTTTTTTTTTGTTTTTCAGCTTTCTTTCAATAGGAGAGGTATGTGTTCTGTTGGTTTTTTTTTTTCAATTTTAAGTCATTTTAGCCACCACCAGTGTAGTTGATTTATTTGTTTATTTATTTATTTGGAAGCTAGAAGGGAAGACAACATTTATATACTTTCTTAATAAGAAATTCTATCAATTATTGGTTTTGAACCTTTTTAAAAAGTCTTAGAAATAAAGAACACAACAGAATAGTTACTGTTAAAGGGTCCTGAGATTTAAACATTTATAATCCTGTAATAGTTTTAATTATAACTAATTAATTTTTAACAGATGGGTATTTGTAATTTTTCTGTAGACACCGTGTTCTTCAAGTGAAAATAATCAGCTTAAATTTTCTTTAGGTGCTCTTCCTAGTCATAAACATGTTTACATTTTAAAACTTGCCTGTCGTTTTATTAGAATTGATGTGACAGTTATCATGATGGCCCTTTGGAATTGTCACCTCACCTGCTCTGTATGTGACGGTGCAGGCGTGCTCAAGCATTTTTGGTGTCATGGACCTGTTTGGAAATCTGGCGAAGCCTGTGAATCCCTTCTCAGAATAATGATTCTAATAACGATTCATGATTTTATGAAGTAAAAACATAGGCTCAAAGAGGAAATCAGTTACATTGAAATGCAATTAACAAATGTTAAACATACGAATTTTTGATAGAGTAATATGTATATTTCTTAGAGAATAAATTTTGGCGACAATTCTGCTAAGTACTGTAATTTTGAATAATGATGAGTTTGCAGTAATTGTAATGTAATACGAAAATGCCTCTGATTTCTATTGATGACAAGTTCGTAGGTATTTCTAATACTACTGTGGTTTGCTCCCCATCATCTCGGTTGAAGGAATTGCTAACTTTCGCATAGAGGCTGGCAAAAAGGTTCCCATCCATATTTACAGGTCACTGAATTCTCTCTTTGGACCCCAGATTAAGAACTGATAGAGAAAAGTCAGCTAGAGAAAAGTCAGCTAGACCTTCCTTTCTCCATCATACTCGAGTAAGTGTAGATTTTGTGTTCTGTATAATTAATCCTAATTACACATCCACACCTTAAGAAGTAGTCTAAAGGTATGGGCTAGACGTTCTTGAAATAGCTTTGAAGAAACTTGTTGTCTGGTTAACAATCACAGAAACAACATATTCTATGGGAAAGGGATTCGAAGATAAGTGTCAGGCCTTCGAACTTGCCTGCCTCCAAAGAGCTTACGCACTAGTTCAGAAACACGAAATACACATGCTTAAAAAAAAAAAAGTTCGAGATGCTTAATGTTTAATAAGAGAAATGTCATAACTATTTGTCATAGGAAGGATGCAGATAGTAGGTGCTCTGATGCTTGTGGTGTGCAGGCACACAAGAAAGGGAGAGACTTGTGACACATCATCAAGTGTTTTCCAGTTATCTCAGCAGTATGAGCATGATAATGTGCCAGCCTAAGTTAGCAAGAGCCTGGAAGGGTGTTTCTAAATTTGAATGTTCAGCATCTTGTAGCTGACTACTGATGAAGTGAATGGTAGGTCTGTTGAAATTTGGTTGATATTAAAGCCAATGCTAGTCTTTGTTTCGAAGGTGACATGGTGGGGTATCTGACTTTTGGAGATTTTTGGTTGTGATACTTGATTCGGTCTATCAATGTGATCTGCCCTGATGCCATTTTTAAAAAGAGATTCTCAAAAGCTTCACTATCAGGGTCATTAAATGAAGCCCCACTTAAAAAAAAAACTAATTTGCTGCTTTTGCCTAAGTCCCCAAATTTCTCTAGTCTTCAGTTCCTTTTATAAAGTTAGAGAATTGAGCTCCATGATTTTGAGTCATTTTATGGACCCTGTATTTGGGGCTCAGATTTTCGATTCTTTCTCATTCTCTTTACTTTTTCCCTTTCTCTTCTTTCTTCCTACTGGCAACTTTAGACATGTGATAAAATATTAAAACTAGTTAAGCCAATGTAAGTGATTTGAACTTTGATATAAATAACTGTCGCCCTTGTATATGCCATGCAGAATTTTATAACAAGTTCAAAAGAGTTTATATGATCTATACATTCTGTATCCAGTCTTACTTAATGATTTGAAAAATCCATTTAAAATTAATATGTTCCTCTATAAGAAAACAATGCATTACCTCCTATTTTTTTAAAGTAGGTTTTTCTTTGTTTTTGTTTTTGAGTAAATAAGCTTTTACAGTGTTATTTAGTGAAGGTATCAGGTCTTAACATTTGAAAATAGCCATGGAGTATGCTTTTGAATTTATTCAGGATATGTTTCTACGCTCCAACTGAAGTAAAAAAAAATTTTTTTAAATAACATAATGAAAGTATATATTTGGTTATAGTTCACCACCTCCTCTGCAAGGTCAAAATGTAATGAAAGACCTCTGCTGGAGTCTCTTTAGCATTATAACAGATACTGATTTATAAAAGTAGAAAAATTACTCAAGCACACATCTTAAAAATTCTGATTACCAAAAAGAAAACATATATTTTATTTTTGTATTCTGTTTGATTATGATGAGTTTGAAGGAGTTATAATTTAGAGAATGATTTTAATTGAAGTTCAAGAACAAGGGGCATATTTGGCTGTGCCCTCCTGTCATTTCACCGTATAAATTCCTTTAGTGTTCCAGGCTGAGTCACAAAGACCTGACAAACTAAGTAGAGAAATATTTAAGGAAATTTCTTAGTTACTGTCTGCCATCTTTTGTAGTCATCATTTTTTTTTCTTAAATTTTTTCCTCTTAGAATTTGATTCCTAATTAAAAAATGTTAATACTAGAATTTCTTTCAGGAAGAGTTGAAACATTTGTAACTCTTAGTATGTCTTTTCATTTATAACTGAGAAGCAGTATGGCATCATGGTTACGAGAACCATTGGGAGCCAGATTTGCCTGAGTAAGAATTCCAGCTTCACTATTTACCTGAGCAACTTACTTAATCCTTCTGACCTTCAGGTTGCTCAGAAGTAATATGAGGATTGTAATGCTAATCAACCTCATAAACCGGTTGAAGATTTTAAAAGATAAAGAGGTGTATGTACTGCTTAGCATAGTGTGTGGCACACAGTGAGATCTCACTCATTGACTTCTACTTTCACTCAGTACCTACGGCATCCAAGGCTCTGCAAGGTGCTTTGGATACAGAGGTGAAGTTACTGTCACACTCGAGGACAAATGGTTCCGTTGCTCTGAGTCCCTTCGGTCTGCAATGTTGAAGCAGGTCCTTAGGATGAGTGTTTCCTGAATAACTCCTCAACTTTATTCTCTTTCTGAACCTAAATTCTCATAATTACTAGACAGGAATATCTTGTATATAATTCTTTGCCTATGTGAGTATATGTGTATAGATATAGTCTGATGGATAACCTCCTTTTGACCTCAATTTAATACATCTAAAGATATTTGAGATATTTAACGGGTTGTCAAGTGGCACAGAGATTGTTTAGTTTAGTTCCAGGAGGCCAGTGAGAACTAGGACCAATGAGGAGAAGTTAACAAGTGAGTGAATTTCAACTTAATACAAAATTTGTGTGTTTCTTTAGGGCAAGATTTATGTTGAGTTCATTGTGCATCATTCGCTCATTTGCTAAAGTTTCTAGAAAAGTTTCTAACAGTTGAAGTCTAAAATTGAAGTCATTTGGAAATCAGATAACTTATTCTCTGGGAATAGTCCTGCAGAGTGCAGTATTTAAGCTGGGGCCAGATGACGACTCGGCGCGGATGTTGTAGAATAAATTCAAACTGAGGATGGATGGTCAAGCTTTAGTTTTCATTATAGCACGGGTTTTAGTCCGTTTGAGCCGCGATACCAAAGTACCACAAATTTCTCACATTTCCGGAGGCTCTGAGGTCAGGTGCCGGTGTGGCTGGTTCTGGTGAGGGCCTGTGGCTGTCTTCTTGCTGTGTCCTCATGTGGTAGGGAGCTCTCTGGGGTCCGTTTTATTATGGCACTAATTCTACTCCTGCGGGCTCCACTTGGATGAGTTAATTACCTCCCAAAGGACCTATTTGGGTGTTAGGATTTCAACACGTAGATTTTGAGGGGACACAAGCATTCATAGTGTATAGTCCCTTACTGGTGTAAGATTTCCTTAATTCTTGATGGTTGGATGTGAAGCCATTCTGTTTGATGTCTTATGCTCCTCATAGCGACTGTTTCCTGTTAATGTTGAGAAGAGACCCCAGTCCATCAAGAAAAGTAAAGGTACCTCACTTGAGAGAATACTTTATCCTTTAATTGAAATCATGTGAGAAAGTATTAACCATTTCAGCCTTAATAGGGTTATGTAAGATCAGTACTTAGTCCTGTGTGCCAAATCCTGGCAGATTTCCTTGAGTATATCATGTTTACAAATGGAAAAGCAGAACAGTACTATATTACTTAGGAATATATCCTTGTAGTGACATATTTTAAGTATGTTTGAAAAGGAAGAACACTTCAAGTACTGATTACCTTCGGAGATGGGAGGGGGAGAGGAGGAGAAGGAAGTTGATGGGGGAGGGTGGGATAGTTAACTGTGCAAAAGAAGGAGGGAGGCACCCGAAGCAAATCCTGCGAAATGTTACTTCTTTAATCTGGGTATTAGATTAGTGAATCTGATATTTTATATGTTTGAATTGTTTCCTAATTTACAGAAATAGAAAACAAGAAAGAATCAGCCTATTTGGGAAGCCTTTGGTTAGGTGTTCTTTTTTCTGTATGTTTATAGTTGTGTTTGCACGCTTCCGTTTGAAAGCACGTCACTACCTTATCTGGTCTCTTCCCCTTGTCTGTAAGCTTCTCAATACCAGAGACGCAGTATGTGTCCCAGTGATTGGCAGGAGGCACCTGAATTCCAGGCCAGTCGGTTTTGCTGAGCATCTCTGAATGAGTCCCATGTATCATTTGAGCATCAGTGACTTTACTTTAAAATTAAAAAAAAAATTATCGATAACATAAAAAAGAATGAGTGTACCTTTATTTGTAAAATTAAAAACCTAAAAATACACGACGCCCGTGAGTACACCAGTAGTTGAGGAACTAGAATGTTACTCAAGCTTTGAAGTTGCCCACTCCTGTGCCTTCTCTCCCCACAAATAACCACTGTCCTAAATTCTGTTTATGCTTCCCTTGCGTTTTGTATATATACATTTATCATATATATGTGCATTATATATGAGTTTCAAAATAGTGGTAAGTTTTAAGAAAGTGAATTCAGAATACTATTTTTAATCTCATGGTCATATTTTTTTTCAAGAGAAACCTTTATAATAAATCCTTGTAAAATACATAATTTTGAGTTTTGATTTTTAAAAAATATTTCCATCATACACCATTCTGTACTCTCCTAAGTTACTTACCTTAGAACGTTGTATTAAGCCTTCTCATACCCCATGCCTGTGCCTGCTGGGAGACATTATACTGATAGCAGGAAGCATTTCTTTGCTTTCTTGTTCTAAATTTGCGGCTGAGGCAGTACTCTGCCTTGGTCGTTTAATTTTTAATGGCTAGAGATATGGGAGAGCACTAGTCCTAGTAATCTCTGAATCACAGTCAAAGATGCCATAACAGTCTGATGGAATACTATTTTTTTGTGGTTCATGTCCTTCTAAGGAGCAGGATTGGTCTCCTAATTTTTACTTATTGCACATGGCCAGGCATTCTAGTAAGTCTTTTATTTAAAATGGCTTAAATGAGATTTTTCATTTTAAAATACTAAGTGTATCCACTAGATGTCAGCACTGGGAAAGATGCCGTGTAACATATATAGAATCAGAGCCAGAAGCAATATGAGAGACTCAGCCTAAGTAGTAAACTGCCTTATGTAAAGTCACATATTTTGTGATGGAGACAAGAACGGGAATCAAGTGTCCCAGTCTTCTTTCCATTGTCCATTTGTGTCACATTTCTTTAAGGCAAGTAACAACTCCATGTAATTACTAGACTAAAAATATATATGTTGATCTTGGCACGTGCTAGAGATTCATGGGAAGATTTCAGTGCTGTTTTGATGGTATTGTAGCTGGGCACCCAGTAATACCTGAATCCTGCTTCTCTTCCTTGACATTTTGCAAAGGAAGGCGAATCAAAGGATCACTTTATTAATACTTATATATAGTATCTGCTCATGATCAGTTAGCTAGTGTTGGTAAGATTAAGGATTAAGCTGCTCTCTAGAACTTCCTTTGTACCGGTCAGATTTCAGCCACGGAAGCAGAAACCTTGCTAGGTGTTTAGAACAGGGGCTTTAAACATGTGGATTTGTTTACACGGGAGTTGGAAGCCTGAGAAAACAGAGGGTGCAGAGGGAGGTCTGATGCTGTGACTCACGGCTCTGCTGCCAGTTCCGAACTGTGTCCAGCACCACTTCTGACACCGAGCGAGAGAGTTTCCCACACGCCAGCCGGTTCCCTAACTCTGTAGACGGCATCTGGGTCTTCTGCAGGGAGCTTTGGTTCTGACACTGATTCCTGGAGTTCGTGCGGACCCCAGGTTAGGGGTTTGCTCCCGCAAGCCGGCCTCCATCCCAGATGCCAGTCACAGGCCCTAGGCCTTCTGCTCTGAATTGGGGGTTTTCGTGACACCCTTCTCAGGCTTCATAATCTATGATGGCTCACAGAACTCGGGAGCACATAGGGAGAGGCCCAGAGTATCCTGAGCCCAGGAGCTTCTGTCCCCATGGGGTCGGAGTGCCCCACCCTCCTAGCCCGTGGATGCATTTACCAGCCTGGCAGCTCCTCAGACCCTGCCGTTTAGTGGGGTCCATTGCACAGCTGTGTCTGATTATAAATCGTTGGCCATTGGTGACCAGCTCAGTCTTCAGTCCCTGTCCCCTCCCCGGAGATCAGGAGATGGGCTGAAAGCTTCACCCCTCTGGTCATGCCTCTGTCCTGAAGCTGTCTAGGGGCCCGCCAAGAGTCACCTCATTAAAACAGAAGACGCTTCTGTCACCCAGGAAATTCCAAGGGATTAGGAGCTGGGCATGAAGACCAGATATATAGTTCTCATTTTATCACATGAGATCACTTAGATATTAATGGTAACCACAGGAAGCAAGTATCACTTCTAGGGCTGGGGGAACAAAAGGGAGGAGTTGGGTTAGGCGGAATTTAGGAGCTGGAAGGCTGAACCCCATAAAGCTGGATGCCCAGGCCCCTGGAGGGTGGCTGGCACTGCACTATTGCTAGGACTGTCACAGGAAGCGAGAGCCTAGAGCCACAGCCGTTTTGCTGACAACTAATGCTGACAGGATTTGAAAACGGAAAGAGGGATGTTCTTTCTTCCCACCTTCCAATGTCCTTTTACTCCTTCCCGTCGATGGAACCTAATGAGACGTGAGCAGACCGAGTAGTCTGGGAAATGTACTTTACAGCTTCGTAGCCCCAGCTCCACAATGCGGATCATGGAAGGAGAGGCTTGGGCATGAGGGGTGACGGGAAGACAAGCGGTGTGGGCCACCCCCTTGACTCCCCAGCATTCATTTGCTCATGGTGGTTGCAGTACAGCAGGAACCGCATTTTCTTGCCTCCCTCTTAGGCAGCTCACGCTCAGAGGGTCCAGGGGTGCAGGGGGAGGGAGCATCCCGGTGACTAGAGAGAGCGCGTCCGGGAGGGCATGTGAAGTCTGCCTATCTCATCGGGTTCAGGGGAACCGGGGGAACCAGCAGTGGGGAGAGCGTCGCAGTCCTGGGAGCCCAGCTTCTGCGTTAGCTTGTTTACCACAGAAAGACCAGAAAACAGCCGAGGAAAAGGGAAACCCTGGTTACGCTGTTTAATGAGCTGATGTTTGCTGCCCAGAGGTCATTGCGCTAGGACAGAAGATCCTGTTAGCGGCTTCTCTTTTGGAGAAGACATGGGGGAAAGAGAAATGCAGTAGAGGAGAGAAGAAGGGTAGGGTGTGATGTGCATTTGCAGTGCGATCGCTGGAGCAGGTGGCTTGTCAGGACAGTCGCTGCATGGGCTTTATCACGGGCAGACCTGCTGGAGCCGGCCGTTTCTCTCCGTTGTACCATCACTCAACTGTTGGCGGATTTTAACTTACATAAAGTTGGTATATGTTCAATACCATCACCTGCCATATCAGCAGCTAAGGAATTAGGATTATACTCTCCTTGAAATCCTTGTGTCCCTAACTGATATTCAAATAAAAGAAATTGACACTGGATTCCACCTTTTACAATTAATTCACTAGGGATGTGTTGAATATTTACTCTGTCCCATGTTGTGGATATACTTTGTGTGTTTGTATCAGGTGCACTAAATATACCTTGGCCAGTAAAGTCAATATTCAGCTAAGGCCAAAGCCGAAAATCATAAACTTCTCAGGTACATTCATCTGAAATTTTGTTACAAGTCGACGGTTACAATGTTATTCCTTTTAATAGCCGGATTTTGAAAGTTTGACGTATGGACACTTTTTCGTTTTTGTGCTGTTGTCAGCCGCTAGGTTCCTGGTCGGGTCACTGCTGTTCCTTTGCAGTAGAAACCACTTGTCTTCACGCGGGGGTGCCGCAGTTTCACTGAAGTCGTCCTACCCAGAGTCTGTGCAGTGTTTGAGGAAGGTGGGCCTGCACCTTGACAGAAGCAGATGCGCTAAGTGACATTGTTGATGTCATTTGAATTTCTTTGCTGTTGTCGCTTGGACTTCTCACTTTGTGAAATCACTTGAGAAATGTTTATCCTTACGTCGTAGATCTGGAATTACGGAATTGGAGTCATGTAACGGGCTTTCAGGTTAGCAAAACTGGGGGCGTTTCTATGGCCTTTCAACTTGGCATTCACCTCTTTGCATTATTTTCTGTGTGGTAGGTGGATTAGAAGGCTCTTTTCAGTATGTGTCTAATAATATTCTGTAATCACTCTGTCAGAACACGGCAATTTGGTTAATTTTTTAACAGATTCCAGTGGATGAATTACTTTCTCTGAAAGAACCGTGGTTTGTTAGTAACATTTTTGTGTGTGTGTTGGCATTGTTTTATCTTCAGAGTACAATAATACTTTTATATATTAAAGCAGTTTTTTAAATATGTAATAGCTGCTTGGTTGAGGATTATGAAGATGATTCGTTATATTTTTATTTATACAAAATAGTATATTTTGTCATGTTACATTGTTATAGTTTCTGAACACACAGCTGACGGGTGTGAACAAAATGTAAGCTCGTGATTCCTGTCATTTCTGGTCTTCACATGTGTTTCGTTGTCTGAAAATTGCATATTTTTTGTAACTGATTTTTCATTCCATTACTGTTTCTTCTGATTCACAGTACATGTTATATGAGAACCAGAAATGTCTTGGCAGACAGGTAAAGCAGAAGCACATTTGAATTGCACACGAACCCACCATCTTGTCGGTTTTAAAGACTTCTGGTTGTTTCTGCAGGTGTGAATGATAAGACAGAGAAAGAACATATGTAATATTAAGTAATACTTTTATGCACAATAGAATACAATTCAGGAACATTTTATAGTAATAAGTTTCTAAAAGATCTTTATGCCTAGAATTCAGAGCTTGGATAAATATAAGAATTTTTTTTCTTCACCAAAAATGGCTGGCCATTTCTAAGTGATCATTTTGACGAATATTTTTTTCACATTCACACATTCTTAGTCACCAGAAATTGGTATGGAATTATGTATGGAATTAAGTATTCTTATGAAATCTGTTGTTTTGAGGTTTTATTAAAGAGAAACAGGTATGTTTCATTATCTCCTTTTTCTCTAATACTTCATATTCTCATTCTTTATTCAGTTAGCTGTGTTGAAGATGATAATGGAGGTTGGCTTGATTTTAGAGCTTCCTTGTAAACTTTGGAGGGGGCAGAATAGAATGCTATTTTTAATTCTTTTTCAGAAGATGTGAAGAATTCCCAAATAGGGCTTTTTGGGAGGACCTGTTACCTAAAGAAAATTAAATAAAATTGGAACCCATATTCTGAAGTTTATTTAATGTCATGACTGCTGTTCAGTTTTACGGAGATCACAGTTGTGGTACAGGCTGGTCTCTGTTCTTATCTGTATTTCGGAGCCATGTTGATGGCTATAGAAGGATCTTATGCTCTTCCACAGTTATCTTGGCAAGCTGTAGACCGTCTTGGTATTCATATTATCTGCTAGTTTATTTCCCTGAAAATTCATATTTCAAAAATTCTTAATAGTCATACATAGAATACACGGGTTTGCGGGAGAGGGAGAGACTCCACTGACGTGACGATTTCACAGGGAAGGCCGTGAGCGCTTCCTAAATTCTAAGGCTTTTTTTTTTTTTTCCACCTCAGAGTTTTCAGTTGTCAGTATTTATTTTGGTCTTTTTACTCCCCTCTTTGGAACATTCCTATAACTTTATAGATAAATTTTTGTTTCTGTGTGTATCTTTAATTATGTTGAAATTATTCAGCAAATATTTATGACTGCCTGCAACAGCCCAGGCATTCTGGTGCTTGGGGATAGAGTCATATACAAAAACAAAGCCCCTGCATCCTTAAAATTCACCTAGCAGTGGATGACAGGTAATCGAAGGAATGCGTGTGTGTGAGATGGTGACAGCCTGCAGTCTGAGAAGGTTACAGAGAGGAGAGGGGAGGAGAGAGCCCTCTCTGAGGTGGTCTGAGCAGTGGCCTGGTGACGTGCCGGAGCTTGGTGTCTTTTGAAGGTCTGTGCACAGAGCATTCTAGGCCAGGAGTAGATGTTTCCTTTTCTTTATTATGATTATGATTATTATTGATTTTGGTAAAAAACATAGTGAGGTCATTTCTTGCACGTGAGCATAGAGGATGATGGCTGCAGGTGTGAGATTTGAAAGAAGCCTCGTGGAATGGTCACCTGATGAAGCAGGAGAGTAGATGACTGGAGGTACATAGTAGGGCCACCTGGCGGAATGGATGCGCTTCGTGTTTGTGGTCACACACTTAGTGGGGGTTCTTAATGGAGGTGGTGGGGGCAGTTTTTCTCCCCGGGGGATTTTTGGCCGTATCTGAAGATACTGTTGGTTGTCACAGCCAGGTGCTAGGGTCATACCAGGTATTGGTGCGTAGCGGCCTGGGACGCTGCTGAACACCCTGCAGCGCACAGAACATCCCCACCACGAAGATTAATGCGGTTTGAATGTCAGTAGTGCCAAGTTTAAGAAAGCCCGATTTATAGTGAAGTTAGAGTGTTCTGTTTTTCTTCCTTCTCATCTCTCACCCAGAAATATTATCAAGATTACAAACGGGGCTTGAAGAAAGCTGACAGTAAGCAAGCGGAGTAATCTGGATTGTGTTGGGCAGAGCAAGGGGCCAGGTTCATGATGGGTGGAAGGTGATGGGGGGTGGGGCACAGCTGCCATGGGTGAGGTGGTGGAAGGGGGGACCTCTCTGAGGAGGGGGCATTGGAGGCCAGGCCTCAAGGGTGACCAGAAGCCAGCCACGGGAGTGTCCTTGGGACCATTCTAGGCAGAGAAGACAGCATTATGGAACCCTTGAGTTTAAAAGAGTAAATGGAAGTAATAGCATCTTAACAGGAATTTTCCAGAAAGAAAGAAGAAATGGGACGTTAACTGTAGTGTATAGTTGTTTTCCTTTTGGCCTCTATGATTCTAATTAAGAAAACTTATTTTCAAATGTCTGATGGGAAAATGGTCTAATGTGTTTACTAAAGTGCCTTTTGTAAGCTCAGAAATGCATTCCGCAGACTGCCGGCTAGGAAGAGTGTGTTTCTTTCCAGATAAGTCTCCAGCTTTGAAACAAACATGTAACATAGGGACTCGTCACAGAATTTCACCAGAAATATTACAGACACTTGAAGTAAACTATGTCTGGTTTTGGTGTATTAAATTTCTTAGCTCACTTACTAAATATTTGTAATATTTAGTTTAAATCCAAGGATTAAAATAAGATAATTTGAAAGAATTCTTCAGCTTTTTCCTTCTAAATTCAAATTTTAAGACTTGTCAGTTTACTCTTCTAAATTATAATACTGATTGTTTACTTTGAAATAGTGCCTCTAAAATATATCAGTAATATTTTAGACCAAGTTATATTTAATCTGAAAAATCTTTTATCTCTTTTGGTATCCCTCGTATCAGATTTATTTATTCATCTGAAACTTAGAAGTCTAATTAGTCAGAACTCTTTTAGATGCAAATGACTGAAACTCAATTCAGCCAAACAAGGAGAAATTGAAAGAAATGAGAGTATCTTAAAATCAGAGGAAGATCTAGCAGCTAAACTGAGGGAAATGGTAGCCGGGACTTAGGAACAAATGGAAACAGAAATTAATTATTTGAGGACACTTTCTTGGACTCCGCTGCAAGTTGGCTTTATTCTTTTGTGACAAGACTGGCTTCTCTATGTCAGGAAATGTGGCTGCCACACCCTCCGAAACCTCACATTCCACAGGTTTTGCTGCTGGGAACACAGGATCCTCTAGGTCAGGGGTTCCCCACTCCCAGGTTGAGGACCGGTACCAGTCCATGGCCTGTTAGGAACAGGGCCGCACAGCAGGAAGTGAGCAGTGGGCAAGCAAGCAAAGTTCATCTGTATTGGCATCCGCTCCCCAGCGCTGGCATCACCGCGTCAGCTCCACCTCAGATCCTCAGGCATTGGATTCTCATAGGAGCACTGGTCCCTGGTGCCACAAAGGTTGGGGACCACTGCTGTAGTTCAGTCAGGTTCTACAATAGCCATAGCGATAGCAATAAATAGACTGCTAGGCGTTGTACTAAATGTTTTGTTTCTATTAACCCATTTATGGGTTTGCAAACCCTCTCAGTGGATATATATTATTATGTACATTTTATGGATAAGAAAACAGGCACGGAGAAGTTAGGAATCTTGACTAAGGTCACAGAGCTGCGAAGTGGCAGAGTTAGGGTTTGAACCCAGGAATTAGCCAGAACTGACAGTTAGCCACTGTGTCACATTCATTGAGATCAATCACACAGAGGGGATGGAAGAGTTTCTATGCAAGACAGATATGGCTTTAATTTTTTAATTTATCCTTATAAAGGTAGACGACTGATAATGTCATAATGAACTGTTTTTGTCCACGGTCGGGGTGGCCCACACAGCATCTTCACTGCCGTGTGCTGGACAGACCTTCTGCACTGGGTTGTTCTACATCAGTGGGTCTCAGCCAGGGGTACTTTGCCCCCCGGGGACGTTTGGCAATATCTGGAGTCGGTTGGGGTTGTTAAAACTTGTGTGACGAGTTATTGCTGGCATCTAGAGTCTTCCAGGTTCAGGATGCTGCTAAAGATCCTAGAATGTGAGACAGCACCCCCCGCCCCTGCAAAAAAGACTTACACGGCCCCCAGTTTTAGTAATGCTGAGGTTGAGAAACCTGGACTAGGTAAACTGAGCTGTTTTTAAACCGAGTCTGTATTGAGGATGAGGAGGTAAGGAAGGCTCAATCTTTGTGTGCGTGTGGAACGTGAGGCAGGATTAGGGATGGAGGGTCGCTTTAGGCTGCGGCGCCTTGAGAGAGGGACTGGGTGGTGAAAGAAGTTTGCAGGAGTTGTGGGAAGCTGGAGCAGACAGACTCGGCTAGGTTCAGGGTTTTCCCCGAGGATCCACTGTGTGCGTCCAAGTAAGAAGGTAAGGAAACCTCCTCTCTCCCTTTTCCCTCCCCTGCCTGGTGATGGTCTAATTTTAGGACAGCCTTTCACGGTGTTCCTGACAAAAATGGACTTTGTGATTTACTCTGATCTATCACATTGAAATTGATTGATGGTTTGAGGACTCTGGTTTGTATGTAAAGG
Organism: Macroglossus sobrinus; assembly: GCA_004027375.1. NCBI lineage: Eukaryota > Metazoa > Chordata > Mammalia > Chiroptera > Pteropodidae > Macroglossus > Macroglossus sobrinus. The sequence continues at coordinate 40,796 of PVKZ01003946.1, read as the reverse complement.
AAATAGAGCCGTTACTGTTTTTTAAATACTTTGTGATTCTTGGGTTACAATAACAACAGCCAGTACTTATTAAATACCCTCTGTGTGCCAGACACTGTGCTAAGTCAGAGGGCTTAAGCTCACTGAACTCTTGTAATACCTCTTTGAGATAGTGACTGCAATCATATCTATTTTACTGATGAAGAAAATGAAAATGAGTCCCAGGATGGTTAAGCAGCTTTCTGAAGGTCAAACAGCTAGTAAGCTAGTGTTAGAATTCTTGTTTGAGTCCGTAGACTAAACACGCTTCACACCAAGTGGCGTGCTGCCTTTTTCCTTTTAAAGACAATTAATTACAGTCCTTTCTCGGGCTGCTTTTTCATTTATAGTTGATATTTTGATAACACTAGGTGATTCTTTGTATGTTTGGTTCTTGCTAGTGAGGGAATTTTTATGTGTTTAGAAACAGTCCATACGTATTTGAAATACTCTGTTTCCAAATCATTCTTAAAAAATCTATGGAATAAATTTAGGAACCAAATTGAAGTAATTATTTAGATGTGATGATTTTGGGAAGGTGTTGTATTTTCCTTATATATAAAAAGTTGCTATTACTAAACTTTTTACTACGTACAAGGTAATATGAATTAGTTCCCTTTTAGTTTATATCTCAGCTTATCCATTTGTGTATAACATCGTACAGAATCTTTCCAGTGAAATTCTGTACAATAGGGATTTTCATACCAAAAATACGATAGATCCCTACCTCTTCCATTGGGGGAATGTTGTTTTCAAAGAGAGAGGACCCTTCATTATTTATGATATTTGTGAATAAATTAGATGGCTTTTCACATTTTCTAAGAAATGTGTGTTCTAGTCCATCAGACTTTGACCTCTAAAGCAAATAACTGTTTATACAATTATTTCCTCTTTGGAAAGTTTAAAGTTTGTCCAAAGAACAGCACAGGTAGCCAAAGTGCTCTACTCAACCCTCTTGTAGTGAGGGATGTCATTGATTAAAAAATATTGTTATTTTTATGTTTTGTTTTCATATGTGCCAGCAATTCCGTATTTGGAGAAAAAGTACTGAGATTGGGGGAGGAGAGGGAAGAGGAGGGGAGGTGAGGGGCGGTACCTGTGTTACCCTCTCTTCCTTCCCTGTAGCTACTGCAGCCTCCAGGCATCCTGAGTTCCTGGCCCCACCTTCCACCTCCATCCCTCCCTGAGTCATGGCATTTCTTGGGCAAGGTTTATGCCAGTACCTTGTTTTTACTGGTTTTCCTCTGTGAATCCACTAAATTATGATACTTGCGGGCTCATTTTGTACTGGTTTGCTGTGTCAACTTTTAAGCTACATACTTGGTATTGTTGTATATAGCTGATATTGTTGGGTAATCTGTGAGTTAAATCATTAAAAGTTTGATTAATCTTCAGAGTATTGAAGGTATAAAAATACCGGTTTATGTATGATAAATTTTTAAGCAGGCCGTTAATTGAACTCCCTTCAGTCTTTAATGGTTAAATGTGGTTTGAATACTGTCTTCCTTGTATTCCCAATAGGACTTGATCTGCAGAAGGAAAATATCCCTATTATTTAAAAATAATGTAATCAGTATTTACTTATTTGATGTTAATTTACATTGAGAATGTATGCCTCACGTTTTAAAGGAGTAACGCTCGCATAATCAGATGTAAATATTGCAAGTTACATGTAAAAATCTAATCTTTTTAGTCTTGCTTTATGTGACTTTTTTGATACATGGGAAAGAAGGACAAGAGTTATAATCTCAGAGCCAGATGTGCTTTTGTTGTTCCAAATTTTCAATGCCAGAAGCATCTAAACCTGCACCTGTTGGTAATCGTGAGCAAGCCAGCCTTTGCCGAATCCCAGGCCTCTGCTTACAATTTTTTTACTGGAACTAAATGATGTTGCCATTTTTATTTTTAGGTTTGCTGGCATGGGTAATCTCATTAAGGTGCTAACCAGGGACATAGACCACAATGCAGCACATTTTTTCTTGGACTTTGAAAGTAAGTCTCTTTAGCCCTTCACAGCTGGTGTATAATGGTAAAGGTGAAAGATTCATGATACTCACACCGCAGTGAAGACCAGCCAGAGTATTTGTTAATAAAATATGGAGATTAAAAGTTTGCATGATTTTTTTCTTAATCGTAGGCACACATCACCATCATATGTATAATTCTTTAGTTTGTCATTTGCTAAAATCATGTCGAGTCTGTAGCCAGTGACGTCCTTTCATTAGTCCATGAAGCAAGTAGCCTTATGATGAATATTCTAATAGTATGCCTTAGTGACTGTGCCTAAAATCCTGTGATGATTTTATAAGAAATCAGAATTGTGCTGCAGATCCAGAATCAATACTTAAATAACCTCCACAAATTAGTAACCAAATTTGGTTAGAAATATATGCTTTATTTAATGACATACAGGAAGTAGGTTTAATTTTCTGCTATTTAAAGATCAAATGCAAAGGTGAGCTGTGGCCAAAACTCTTGATATTTGGCTTTGAAATAAATTGTTGTTTCAATATAATATTAAACGAGATTACATGTGAATAATTCTTGATCAGAAATTTCTTTTTCAGAATACTAGCACTATTGGAATACTTAAAGAATTTTTCATTATAAGGCCATTAATGAAACTTGTCTTGGGAGAATTGTGAGAAGAATTAGAGCAACAGTTGTGCATTGTGTCTGGGAAAACCGCATTTCACCTCTAGGTCCTACCTATGAGCACGTTGAGAACCCGGTCGCTGTCTGCCGGAGCGCGGGCTGGGTACCCTGAAGGACGAATTCATGGCCTAATGAACATTTTCCCTGTTGCTATTTTTTTTTTTTTTTAACAAATTTCGATTGTTCTTTTTTATAAAGGGATATTTTCTCTTTTCTCATTCTTGTCTCGACAGGTACCTTAACATGGGGAATCTTCTTAAAGTTTTGACATGCACAGACCTTGAGCAGGGGCCAAATTTTTTCCTTGATTTTGAAAGTGAGAAGATGATTTTATATCTATTTCTCTTTGCCTGCAGTAGACTGCGTTTGTCTTGCACTAAATGAATGTTTCCACTTTGCCATCTTTTTAACTGCTTTGCATGACTGAGCTGTGAATTGTTGGAGTGCCTTCTAGAACGAGAAGTCATTTTATAGATTAAATTGTGATAAATGCTTTCATTTGAATTTTTATAAGAGAGTCATATCTCTTAGTTAGATATTTTATAATTTGAGATCTCTAATGAAAACATTTGAGATTCTCTAATGAAAACAATTTTATAAAAAAATTTTGGTGGAAAAGAAAAATGCTACTTCCAGATTTGTTAATAGGCAATATTTGGAGAAAAAATTATTAATTCTGTGTAGCTATTGAAGTATTTTAATACAAATCTGTTCAAGAAGGCCATTCAAAGCTCAGTAATTTGGGCATAATATTAAAAGGTAAGTGTGAACCTTAATTATTTAATCCTTGCAGATAATTATTAATTTGAAAAGTTAAGAAATAATGTATTTGTTTCGGGAATTCATCTTTCTAACTCTAAATAAAAAGAAAAATAATGGGTTCACAGACCTTTAAGTAATTTGCCTCCTGTTTGTTTTGTGTCGCATGACCTGTGTAATGGTCTGAGAGTGGCAGGTAAGTGTCCCCAACCCCTGCATGTGGAGAAGCTTGCTCTCGTGGCTGTCAGTATCGCTTCCGCTTGTCTGGTTGTCACATGGAGAACAATGATATCAAATGGGTATTTTAGTGTGAATGTTGTTCTTTTCACTGATCATCAGAAAATTGTTAGGAAAGGGTGAAGAGCTAGCCTACAGATTGTAACGTGTGATCCTTCCCATCATCACCTACGGTTAAAACGTTTGCACAGATTGTTGTTTTCATTCATTTATTTATTTATTGAACAGATTTTTGAATACTTAACGTTTAAGACCTTGTCTGATTTTAGAAACACAGAAATCCTTTAAAATAATCTGTAGGGAGCCATTGCATTTTCCATCAACTTCAGTTTAGTTTATGTGCTATTATGCAATTCACTCTATTTTATTATTTATTTGTTTGTTTGTTTGTTTATTCATTTATTTAAGCCAGGGCAGGTCATAAACACATCAGTTTACAGCTTATCTCCGTTTTATGGAAGCGGTGGTGGTCTCTGACGGTTTTCTGCTTCTGTTATGTTGCTATCAGTGTCTGTGTGGTTTGGGTGCAGCGTGCAGGCAGCGAAGAGTGGAAGGGTCAGTGGTAGGGCCGTGGTAAATTGTTGGGTTTTTAGGGCAACATGTAGCTGAATGCATACTGGTTTTCTTGACCCTTCTCAACAATTTAACAATGCTCTTTAACGTGCATGTTCAGCATGAATTTTAATCGGCTTGGGGATGTTGAGCAGATTGCTGACTTGAAGATTATCCTTTCAGATGAGACAACTTACATTAGAGCCGTATTTTAGTTTATTTGCGTCTGTTTCAAACTTGGTCTTGTATATTTTTCTGTTATTCTGTCTCCTTTTTACTCTTTGTCTCAAATTCCTTACATTTGCAGAATCTTGGCTTTGATACAGTCAAGATCTTGTTCAAGACTTGGCACTTGATCTTTTTTATAAACCTAGCATTATGTTGTGGTCAAGTGAGAGCAAGAATTTACTGTAGTATTTAAAGTATCTGGCCTTGGTTTTCCACTGAGGGGGGCGGGGAGGAGGTTGGACCATCCTTAAAATTTAAATAGCTAATTTAGTGGCAGGAAATGGTTAAAATGTCCAACAACAACAACAGTCACCAATAATGAAGAACTACACGTAGTATTAACTTCTTAAAGGCAGTTCTACATATTAAAATGCTCTTTGTTGCCTATAATCAGCCAATGTAGAACTTTCAGTTTGATACTTACTGGTATACGGTAAATGAAGTTTACTGAAAACATACTGTATACCAGGTCAGAGTTTGTTATTTCTTATTTAGATTTTAAAATGTTTTCTTTTGATTCTAACATTAGAGTTCTCTTTAATCAGCTTTATCTCTCATCCATTTGCATATTTACCTGCATTTTTTGTTTTTTGTTTTTTTTAGAAATTTGCCTTTGTAGAAGTTCACTTATTGTTAAGATACTCAAGTGAGAGACCTTAGCTCTTCAGATGGATTCTCTTTTGAACTGTTTTATACCAGGCTCAAATTGCCAACAGAGTTGATTTGCCAGTTCCTTACCATTACTGAGAATAAGGCCACATTTTTTTATTAAAGTATTTAGGATTACATTGTCTATTTTTAGATAGTAATATTCAGGTTAGCAGAGTAATTAGTTTTACCATTTCCATCATTCTAATTGGTTAAGTCTAGTTCAATGTAGCTCCATGACTGGGCAACTGTAGCAGTAATTCCGTGCTGGCATTTTGCCAGTATTTGTCAAGCTGTATACAAATTAACTTTTCTAATACACATTAAACATGATTTGGTGGCATCCTGAAGTTTACAAAATAAAGACTATGTCTTTATCATAAATCGTTACTCCCTTAATTTACATTTGTGCACACACAAGTGCTGTTTTTCGCTTCAGTTCAATGGACATTTGTGGCTTACCTCCTAGACACCAGCAAATAGGTTCTGGGGATGCAAAGATAACTAAGATACAGTCTCTACCTTGGGGATTTCTCAATCTAGTAGAATAGATAGAATTAATAATTTTCTTTACGTAATTTACATTTAAGGTATAGAACAGGAAAGGGTCGACTTTACCTAACAGTGAGTAGATTGGGCATCATGGAAGACTTTGTAATGGTGACATTTGAGTTGTAGAGGATGAATTAGAATGTTTCAGGCTAATTTAGTGAAGGACATCATATAAGGGACATGTTCAAAGAAAGGCCTTATGGCATGAAAGATGTGCAGTGACCTTAAGACAGTCTGTTTATTGAGACGTGTTATCTGTTCTTGAGGTACTAGAAAGAGGGTCTTTTTCTTAAAACAAGTTATACTTATATGATGATTTAATTTTTAAAATAATGATTCAATTAAAATATAAGCTCAGAATCGCCCCATACAGTCTGGTGGCAGTTATACCAATGACAACATTGGTTCACTAACTGTGGTTCTTGGGAGAAAAGGGGACTCTTATTTATTTATGTTTATTTCCCTTCCCAACCTCAGCATAGTGCTTTATAAAGGATAGAAGTCCAGTATTTGTTTATCTTGATTTACTTATCTTCAGTTAGACCAAAGTAGGAGAGTAAATAGGGGCGGATATTCGCAAATGAGAAATAGTCTTACCTTCTCTGATCTTTTTTTTTAGTGCCTTTTCATTGAGTCATACATTTCCTTTCATTCTGTGTCTTTTGTGTTGCCTGTTCCCCCCTTTTAAAAATATGGATACCCACTTTTTTATAGTCAAACTTAATTTTTCCATTTTGCTTTTTGCATATTTTCAATTGCTTTTGTCCTGTACTTTGAAATATGTTTATTCTAGTGGCATTTTCATATATTTATTTTTCTGAAATGATAATAGGACTTTTTTATTTGTTCAGAGATACAAATTCATAACAGTCTCTTTTAACCCATGCTGGAGGCATATCGATATCTGTGTACCTTCTCATCATTCAACAGATACTATAGAAAATCCACTAGGCACTAAGTTTACCTTCTGTCCAGGAGTGTGTGCTTATGTCGATGTCCCGGCCTCGATGAAGCGCGAGACAGAGTGTCAATGTTCACTGAGTGATGCGAGATTAACGCAGACAGACCCTGACACAGTTACATTTTTATGTGACTTTTTAGTTTTCCCCTTTTGTAGCTGATCTTGGCCTCCTTTTGCACCATAGCAACTTCAATTTTAGCCATTACTTTCAGCGACTCTTCTGTAGGAAACCTGTGTGAAATTATTAAAATACTTAGTTTTCCCTCCCAACAGTAAGAACCACTGAAATATACCGTAATTTCCCTCGCACAGCTTTTAAAAATCAGCTCCGTGAGTAATCACGGTGCCTGCTCTCAGGAGCAGACGCGTTATTCTGCAATCCAATGAACGTCCTTTTATTAGCTGGCCAAGGGATACGCTTTTCTGCAAGCAATACCATTTTTAAGTCTTTGCTGTGAAAAATCAAAGTGACAAGTCTTGGGTTCATTCTCTGGTACCATGTTTTGAGAACGTGCTTTCCCTTCCACGGCGCCCCCTCCCTGTGCCCCGCCCCCCGCCCCCCGCATGGCTCGCTGTCGGTGAGGCGGTGCTTGCCGTCCGCGCTTCCCCGTGTGTCTCCGTGTCCGCAGCAGTCTTCAGCAGCTTCCAAAATTATAGCTGTGACTCTCCTGTGACAGTCTGAAGAATGTGTAGTCAGTGTGGTGCTGGGCGCTTTCTCCACCCTTAGGGGAGGATGAAATATTCTTCCTTCTCAAATTCCTTGGTACTTACTAAATTTTTAATAATCATTAATCACTTACAAGGTCTCTTCAAATCTACATGTTAAGTATCTTTGTATATAAGTCTCGGTGTCACATTTTCTGTTAACAACTTAGTCACCACACCAAAAATGCATAGCTCAGTATTTGCAAACTTTACAAATACCTTTTAATATGCAAAAGTCAAAATACTGGTGTTTGTCATGAATTCCCTCTTCACGAATTTAAACGATGATGTGTGTTTACTATTGATGTTATGTCTGTAGCTTCACAATCCATATGAAAAAGTTTAAAACTGCTGTTTTTGCATGTAAAAAGTATTTTTCTCTCCTGCACCTGGTGTAAGTATAAACGTTATGATGTGTACTTTTTAAATGTGTGTGTCTAACATTACTTTGGAGAATATGGTCTGGCTAAATGTGGAAGGATATAGTTTAGCAGAGACTCATGAACGTGGACAATAGATGAGTGGTTACCAGAGGGAAGGGGGGAGGGAGAAGAGGGGAGGAAGAAGGGGTAGAGAGGGTCAAATATGTGGTGACAGAAAGAAATCTAACTATGGGAGGTAGACACACAGTGTAAATATATATATGCCTTTCTGTTAAAGTGTACAGATGAAACTTACTGGATTTCCTTAACCAATGTCACCATTGAAAAACCCAGTAATTAAACCCCACAAAATAAAATATCACTTAGCTACAATATCATTGTTTGCTTCCAATAATGCCTTTATAATTTTAGATACATTTTTTTTTAATTTAATTTTTCAGTTGGCTCCTCCTATGTAATTTTTTTTGTCATCAGGTTTCATTCAAAACAAGATATGATTTCTGAAAAGAAATTTGAAATATAAGGGAACAGATATGAGAACACAAATTCTTAAGTTGGCTTTACACATAAATATTATTTTATTATTTCTGTAGTACTATTTTAAGTACGTTGAAATTAAAATTTGGTTCTGTAATTGTTGATTTTAGAAAATACATGGTATCTTTTTGACTAGTTGGCAGATTTAATAGGTGGATTGAATTACGACTTGCTCCAAGGCAAAATAAAGTTACAATTTTTAGGCTAATGGACTCCTGGTTCCAAGTGTGAACTAAAAGTCTTTAAATTTTCTAAGGAGAGGAGTATAAATAGATCACTGCGGATCTGTGGGCAGGTGGAGTGAGTGGGCACAGAAAAGTCAAGATACTAGTTTTATATGATTGGTAACAAAGAGGTTTACCAGAAATGTTCTTCATTCACATCATATAAATTTGGACTGCCTCCCCTGTCATAACAGAAAATTTTAGCAGGGAGGTATTCGGCCAGCATAATTCCTCTCTGAGACATTATTGGAATCATAATGTTTATAATTTTGCGTGCTTTATGCCATTTCTTCTGTAATATGGAATGTGGCCTCATTGGAAAGAGTTAAGAAAAACTCAGTTTCCTCACAGAACATCCATTTTTCTCAAAAAAAAATCAAATTTATTAAATAATAAAGATTTATCCTTAGAGAAACAAATGACCACGCTATTTAAAAACAGAATTTCTGTTACCTAGAGTCCAGCGGAGAGAATTCCAGATTTAGTCATGGATTGACATATGTTTCGTGGCTCACACTGCAGGTGGTGGAGTGCCCATATGTTTGTCTTCCTGGTTATGCTTTTTATAACTTATTCTCCCTACGTTTTTCTCTCACTCAGCATCAAGGACGTAGGGGCTCAGTTTTCGCTTCAGTTTTGAAAAATTTCAGTGATGACATTGTGGCCTAGTAATTCCGGAGCAGTTTCATAATCTGAACTCTGCACAGGGATCTTGACCTTGTGCCCATTGGCAGAGAAGTTCATGAGCACACAATTTAAGTGGTCCCTAGAAGGGAGGAGCATCTAAACACTATTCTTTTAAAACTGTTTTTAATTTTTTATATGAAATTCAGTCATTAAAATGAACTTTATAGGAAAGTAAAGTCACTTTAGTCTTAAACCGCAGATGAGCAAGATATAATAACTTTCATTTCTGTTGTATTAAAATAGATCATTACTCATGAATTTATCATCATTACTGATAGTGATGAAAATACTAGAAAGTGATTATGAATTCCATCACAATTAAAATTTTGAATTATAATTCTCAAATTCAGTTAATATCCAAGTCCTGATTTATAGCTAAAGTAAATAGTACTGTTTGGTGTTCCCGTGCTTCTTTGTGATACGAACTTGAGGCTAGGTAAGCAAGTGTAGAACTATGGAAAAATGATCAATCTTTTCTAACGAGTGCAAAGTTAACGTTGAATAAAATGTTAGTCATCTTTAGAAATTGGGATTGCTTAGAGTTGTGCATGTGCTAAAAAAAATCATGTGACTGTGAATTTTCTTGTGCTTTCCTGTTATTTAGATGCCCAGCCTACAGAGTCTGAGAAGGAAATTTATAATCAGGTGAATGTAGTGTTAAAAGATGCAGAAGGCATCTTGGAGGACTTGCAGTCATATAGAGGAGCGGGCCATGAAATACGAGAGGTAAAGCATACACATTTTCCAGTCCAATAAAATTTGCTATTTTAATCTCTCTTGCTTTCTGTACTTTAGGATTCTCTGTTGCATTATTAAGTATTATATTTAAAGGAAGATCGATTGCATTATTTGAAAAGTGGTTGCAATGATACAAGAGTAAAGGGAAAACAGTGTTCTACAAATATGTGATTTATGTATATTAAAGAATGTTTTTATTTTTTTGGTTGCTCTCATACCTGAAAGTTACAGCATCCGTGGGAGACCATTTGTCCATTCTTTGGAGGGGAGGCGAGAACATAACTTTCTCTGGCTTTTTTGTTCTGCCGGTCTATTTTTTCGGCTCCTAAGCTTTCTAGGGAAAGCTGAACCCATCGATGTTGCCTGGACTGCCCCTGCTCTGTCTGATGGTGACTTTACACCACAGAGCAAACGTCTGGTGGGGTCTTCCTCACCTGTCTTCTCCCAGACCTCTGAACTTACCCAGGTTTCATTCCATCCGTCATTTTTTCCGTTTCTTCTATGTTTCAAAAGAAGCTATGTCTCTACTACTCCAAGGCTGACTTCTCTACCTCTGTTCTCCATCTTTCTCTGAAACCTTACTCTTTACTTATTCCTTTTCTTAATTACATCTTGTTTTTTCTCTTTTATCAACTTCTTTCCCTCTGCCAATGCACGTTCTCAGGTGCCCTGCGCTGCCAGAGAAACTCCCCAGCCTGTGTCACCACACGGCTCTCGAAGGCACAGCCCGCACTGTGCTTCTTCGCTTCCCCTGCACCCTTCTGTTCTGTTGGTACGCTCTGTCCCTAACAGCACAGAGGCCACCAACGACCAGTCTGTCCTTGGCTTACAGTCCATACTCAGTTCTATTCCCCTGATGGCGTTTGGAGAACTAGTGAAGGCAGAAGGAAGTGCAGGCACCGGAAGATGACAGTGCAAGAAATGCTCTGGGCTCTGTGGTCCAGGTTTTGGTGACTGGCTGGATGTTTAATATAAAGTAGGGGAAAGAGTTTAATGACTCTTTGTAGCTTAGTTGGTTTTGACTGTTAACTGAGGGAAATTGTAGACAGTACGAATCTGTTTTCTGCCTCTCCCACACTGAACTGCTCGTTCCCTGAATATCCCACAATTCCTTGCCTTTGTTCTTGTCTGGAAGATGCCTTTCTTTTTTTTTCTTTTCCTGTTCAGTTCCTATCCTTCCTTCAAATCCCACATCCCTTGCCGTAGTACTTTGCGTAGGTTTCTTTTTTGATAACCATAACTTTTTTTTTTGAAACCATTGAGATTTGATGTTGTTCTCTTCACTGCTGTTCCTCCAGCTTGAGGGGAGCAGACCGGGGTTCTTATTTCTGTGTCAGCAGCGCCTAGTGCAGTGCTTCGTAAGTAGTTAGTAGCTGTTGAAGAGATAATGACGACAAGGGCTTTAGATTAATCTTGCCAATGTCCTTGCTTAAATAAAACCTTAAGTTTATTCAGTAAATGAAGGCATGTAATCATTTCTGTGAAATTTCAAGCTCTCTAAACATTTCAACATACTTTGAAAAAGAGAACATTTGTGGAAGCGGAAGATTTTAAATGATTAAGCAGGATCCTAATTTACTAATTGATAAATTATTCTTTCCCTACAGGTCACACCCATTCATTCACAAGTTGTTCCAAAAATGTTTCATGGTTTCTCCATGTTGATTATTAATGCCACAGTTTATTTGAGATTGTTCATCAGTACCATTAAACTTCTTTGAAGTTTGTTTTATAATTGAATTCTTATCATCTGGTTATAGTTGTCTCCATAAACAATAAAGAAAAACTGCTAGGACCTATTTGATTTTTTTTTAAGGTACAACACTCAGGGTTTTTTTTTTTTCTTTTTCTTTGTTTGTTTGTTTTTTAACTTCCTAAGTGGAAGGGTTACTCTACTTCCTGTGGGAAATGTTTTCCCCAAAGTCTTTATGTGGACGTAATTGAACAGGTATTAAAATTCCATTGTAATCTTCTGGAAGAGAGTAAAATGATAGAAAAGTTGATATGTAGGTCATTTCAGAGAGGAGCTCTTAACACGGTGACCAGAGATTGAAGTTCATGGGCGTCTGTGCTCTCCGAACAGCACTGCATTCTCCTGAGGAGATACGACACTGGCCACACGTAGTTCCCTCCTGGCATTCTGTGACTGGTCCTGTGGGAAAGTAAATAGATGTTTCAAAGTTTTAAAGAGTTACAGAAAAATAATACTGAGGAACACTAGAAACTAAGGGGGAGAATCAAAAGCAATGGTAAGAGATTCTCCTTTCAAGAGACTTCTTATGAAGGTGCCATCATTAAACTGTTGGGTAAAGGAATTAAGGACGGAGGAATAGGTCAATAAAATAGATATAAAATATGTAAGCCAGAAAACCCTTCTTGAAAAACAGCATTTAAGGCTTTCATAGATGGGGATAAGTGTGTAATTATTCAAGGAGTCGAAGAAACGGTCCCTGAGGAATGTATGTTGATCGTTGGGTTTAACTTTAAATACTTTAACTTTGAATATATACCAAATATACAGAGAATAGGTGTAACCATCTTGACTGTCCTAGGTCAATGTGAAGATTTAGTAGAACAACCATTTATGAAAAAGCAATGACAACAGAAGAAATGTTCAGACTTGCTAATAAGCACACTTACTCTCAAAAAGTTTTCCTGTACAATAATAGTCAAAAACTCGGTATTTGTTGGTTTGTGAAAAACCAGTCAGTGCAAGTGGTCTTATAAAATGGCTGTCTTTTTGGAGTTCAGTTTGGCATTGTGTAAAATAAGACCTATAAAATTATTTGTACTCTTGCACCAGAATCTTACATTTTAGAGAATAGTCTCCAAAAGAGAATATTCATTCAAGAGGAAGGTAAATGTAAAAACCGTTATGGCAAAGCGAAAATGTGGGAGCAGTTTACAGATTTGTTTTGAGAATAAAGTTCCATAAGCCATCTACAAAGCATAACTTAATACCCGACGCGTGGAGCATAGACTGAGAATTTATTGCTGTTACCATGCTAATGGGGTGGAATTAGATATCTTTTTATTTAAATAGCATTTTATTAAACAGGACTCTAAATGGGATAGAATTTGATTTAAGATAGAATCTATCACATAAACAAAGCTTATTCTCTAGGAGACTTCACTAGACATGAAAATAAGGACCTGCCACTTACGTTTCAATTTCTCCATGAACAGTTTCAGCATTTTTGAAAATGAGGGTGACACTACCTGCTCCGCAGCAACCGCACCCCCGACTCTGGGCTGAGCGCCTTTCTGCCAGCTGGGCTGTCATGGGTGCTCTGCCACGAACGCTGCTCGCCAGCGCTCAGACTGGGGCGCAGGGAGGAGCAGTGAGAGTTACAGGGACACTGAAGATGGCACTGCCCTCAGTTCTCGTCCGAGCGAGGCCGGGCCAGGGAGCGAGGGGACTCCGCTCGCTTTCGTGGGTGACATTTGCTGGAGCATTTTGGTATTATGAGAATGAGTAGATATTTAGAAAGCCAGTTTTAGATGCTTGCAAGAAAACTTTGATAGGCTTCTCAAGGGAAGAACATAAAATTTTTAGGTATTTGCTCATTTCCTCAATAAAAAACAGTTCTTTACTACTTGCTATAAAATATGACTGAGACTGGGTTTGAGGCTAAAAGGAATTTTCATATACATCAGGATAATATCACAGTCCTTTTAAAATATCCACATTAATATAATAGGAAATAAAAATTGTTACATGTTGTAATGTCAGATTTTATTTAACATTAAAAAATTTCTAGTCAGTCACATGAGATTTCCTTCAGACTCCTATTAAGCATCATTTAAAGTTTTTTTATATTAAAAAATAAAGAAAATTTGAATATAGTACCAAGCTTATAAAGCAGGCTGCTTAAACAATCCATAGCCCACTTATTTAGTTTGTAGCTAATTTATTCAGCTCATCCTCTGAGTGTGTAATTTCAATTTCATTTTGCTTTCTTCTTTGCGAGGGGAGGGTGTAGTAGTGCCTTGGGAGAGACTGAACATGTCGGGACCTCCCGAAGGTGCTCATAAGGAGCCCCCAGAGCACACCTTGGTTACGAGTTTCCGTTCCAGATGGTGTGTTTATGTTGTTCGAAGATGTGAGAGAGAGCAAACCAGGTTGTTGAAAAGAACATGAAGGACTTAGAAAAGCTAAAGAAAGATGAAAGCAAGAAAATAGATTTCTTTGAGAATAACCCTGTCTATTCACAAAGGATTGCCCGGTGGTCTGAAAGACTGGCTATCGAGAGGCAGATTCACATTTGTTTTGGAGTCTCTAGATTATGACGTATTTTCTCCCCTTACAGATTTGAAACTAGTTTTCACACCTTCTTGTTCAGGAAAACTTGACAAAATTTGCACTCCAGAACAAGATTTTAGTTAAAGGGAATAAGTATGACAGTTTCTGAATCACGTATTTCAGGTTGGACCCTGGAATTTGAATTTCTGAAAGTTTCCTAGCCTGTTCCCAGAGTTGGCATTTTATTTCATTTATTGCCTTTTTTTTTAATTCCACTAATTATTTGACAAAAAAAGAAAAATACTAAGAAAGCCTGTCTGTGACATGGGAAACAATAAAAAATGGTTTGTTTTTGTGGCTTTAAAAGGTACCAAGGCATAATATATTCCACAGACATATCATGTAGGCTCTTACGCCGTTATTTCCGTATCCATCGCAGGTTAACTAAGCATGTATTATATTATAGCAGGTGTGGCGTGTCGGTGGCGTCGAGAAGGCCCGCTCTCGGCATCCCATCCGTCTGGATTTTATAGATTATTCCAGGGTTTTTGACGTTTGCAGAAACCTACATTTCAATGTAAGAATTATGCTTTCCTGATTTTTAAAGCTCTGACTATTTTCTTCTCTTTTGGGTCTTGAAGGCAATCCAGCACCCCGCAGACGAGAAGTTACAGGAGAAAGCGTGGGGCGCGGTCGTTCCGCTCGTAGGCAAATTAAAGAAATTCTATGAATTTTCTCAGAGGTTAGGTAAGTTGAAAGTTGTGATCACGGCTTCCCTGTTGAGAAAGACAGCAGAAGGAATTCAGAGGATTTTATGTCCGCATTGCTAAATTGATATGTTCCACATCAAGCCAGCTTGTTTTGACTAGAAGGTTAGAGGATAATCTTATCGTTCCTATCAACCCAGGTTTTAGTTTATTTAGACCATTCTCCTTGAGGAATAGTAATTTCCACAAGGACATCTCTGGTTTCTGTAGCCTAAAGGCCCTCGTGTCTGTTCCCACGTGTGGGAACTAATCCACAGACCCCTGGATTATTTAGATTTTTTGCGTTCTTAAAATCATTGCTGATTATGCTCAGTTCATGTATCTAAAACTGTATAAGATGAGAGATAGGAAGCTTACGATGTATCCAAAGTTTTCTAGCGTGTTATTAAAGCAAAAAGAATTCAAAACCATTTGCTTTTTCCCTTGCATGTCCTTCAGTACAGTGAGTAAAGGCTGGATTTTCTTTCTTGAGAGAGGAAGCAGACCAGGTGAAATTTAGCCATTTAATTTGAAGGATGAGAATTAGCGGAGCTCTTCTGTGTGAAACTGTGGAGTAGGAGTGATATAAACGTGTCAGAAATTTGAAACATTTACATTTACGTTCTTGACATGTTTTGCACAGTTTTGATTTTTGAATCTCATAAATATGTTATTTATTCTACATAAATACAAACAATTTAATAAGAAAACCGCACTGTAAGGTAGAAGTCACGAGCTAAATTTAGACCGGAGATGTAATTTATGTGGCCCACATATTTTAGAAAATTCCTAATTAGCTGTCCGGTTTAAAAACTGGTAAATTATTTGCGTTTGAAGTTTGTTGTTTTGAAGTTTCCAGTGGCTTTGGAAAAATCAGTCGCTCGGGCAGCAGCTGATTCAGTGACCGGCGTCACCACCATCTCTCCATGCGTACGGCGTGTCCTCTCGCGTGTGCACTGGGTTCCTGTGGCTTCCTCGTTTTCTTACCTCTTGGTTTCTCTGTTCTTTTATATCAGCTTCTTGGCCAAGTGTGTTTGCAACTTTTACGTTAAAGGTGAAGTCCTGTTTTGTTTTAAAGATTCTGTGCTTTTAAATACCTTTTGAGATAGCAGTGTTTTATAAATTATCCTTTCTTACCAGAAATCAGAATGGTAATTTCTTTCCTCACACATGACAGTCAGTTCTTTCCCACGATGGGCCTTTCAGTCTCGGGGGTCTCCATCGTTTGTAGCTTTGCGGCCCCGGAGAGCCTGGGTCGTTTTCTTCTGGCTGTGTGGACGCCAGCGTATCTGGAGCTTTTGTTGGGCGGCTGGTCCCTGGCTGCATTTATAGTTAAGTGCCTGTAGGTGGTGCTCAGGCTCATCTTGGTCTCTCAGCATTTGCCAGTAAAAAAAGTACAATTGTAAAGTAGGCCGAACTAGTAAGGCTTACAGGCTTTCTTACAGTCTAACTGTTGGAATTTCATCAGGCTCCTGCTGTGTGTTCCATCATGGGCGCTGTGTTCCATTTCAAGAGGGCTGTATTTAACACACGTCACAGCAGAAAGCTGTCATTTTTCATGCTGTCGTGCGGGAGTCTTGAGCCTTCATTATCGTACTCTACGGTCTTCTGTAGAATTATAAGCAAAGTAAAACTGAAGATCTGATGATTTACTCCTCATCTCTTAGCCAATAACCTGGCTAGTAATTTTCCAGGTTTCTTGCTGACAGGATGTGTATCCTTGCTTGCATGTGATAGGAAGTCAGTGTTTGTTGAGTGAATGCGTGAGTAATGGATTAATGAATATACATACCTGCTATGTCACATGTGTGTTGGGTATGTAGCAGAAGCACTGAATGAATTTGAGGCTTTGGAGGCATAACGGCCTATGTTTGAATTGCGGCGTGTGCCACGTATTAGCTGTGAGGCCGTGGCCACATCACGTGCCTTCTCCGTGCTCCAGTGTCCCGTCTGGACCGCAGGCTCTTGAGCCTTCTGCTTTATGTCCACTAAACCTCTCTTCCCTTCACTTCCTGCCTCGCTGAGGGGCCAGAGATGAGGGTGAACAGCACAGCCAGCTCACGGGGCACCTCATGACCATCCAGACAGATGGGGGCCTTCAGATCTCGCAGTCTCACGGAGCGGGTTGCCTGTCTGAGCGCTGCAGGTGTCCCGTGGATGCGCTCAGAAGGGGGACCCTGACCTCTTGCCGGTTGGCACAGTTATGGAGAGACAGGGAAGGGGTCACTTGACTCACTGGGAAGACACTGAGCTTGGCCGATCGGGCTCACCCTCGCTGTCTGGGAAATGCCCATGTTGTGCGTTTGTGTCTGAGGCCTTCCTGGTCAAGGCAGCTGCCTTGGGAGGAGGGGTCATGTGGTCAGACTATAGACCCAGGGCCTTGTCTCTCCTCAGTGTTTCTCTCTCCTGTTCCGGGACTTATTATGGGGACTTTCCCCAGGGATAGTATGAGTGAGGTTTTCCCACACGTTGACTCCTGTTCACTAGGCTAAGTTTACCAAAATCTACTCAGAAGATCCTAAAGTGCACACAGTAATGGTGGCCTCATCTCTTGGCTGTCTTAAATCCCCCACAGTTCACGTCCTTGGATCCCTTTCTGAGGGTTCAGGGACTGCTCTTTGATAGTCGGCATTGGTGAGAATAAATGGCTCTTGCTTCTAAAGGGGAGCTTTCTGAGGCACCCCACTTTCCTGGTCATCCCGTTGTGTCCCCTTCTTGCTTCATCCTGTGGACTACTGTGTCTTCCTTATTTCCCCCAGTTTTAGATAGCCTTGGCTTCTTCACTGGTCTGCAAGCTAATTTCTTCCAGAATTTAGGGCTTAGTAGCCCATTAATTTCCTCCTTGTCATCCATCTTTTCTAAGTCATCACCACGTGGTTTCGTTTTAGGAGCTGCGTTAGAAAGACCAATCCCTGTGTCATCTCTTCCTTGACTTCCCTTTCTCTCCAGCTGAGGCAGAGACTTGGGCCACCTCTGGGAGCCCACCTGCTGGGATCCTCTGTCTCTCATTCCTCTCTCGACACTGGGCACTGTGGGCCAGTAGGACTGTCCTGTATCAGCAGAGGCCCCCAAGGCGAGAGGCTGATCTAGCTGCTTCAAAGGCAGATAAGTTAAGCAGCCTTATCATCTCGAGTATGTGTCCCCTGTATGGTAGATCTGCTGTTGAGGGCTCTAGCCGTTGGTGGACAGAAGTTCTCTAACTGTGGTCACTGGCCATTCCAACTCAGCCAGATGACCTGATTCCACCCCCTGGGGTCAGGGGGACCTTCATGCCCCGAAATGGTAGAGTACTTTGAATGACCCTGGAAGTCTTGTTTTGTAGCAGTTCTGTTTTGTTTTGTTTTGTTTTGTTTTGTTTCTGTTCTCATATCTCTCAAACTTTGCGGCATTGACACATGGACTGAATCTTGGGAGAAACAAACCATTTTCCAAAATAGCCCCAAAATGCTTTTCCTCTTAGTTGATCTTCACATCCACGCGTGCACACCTCTGTAAGCCGCCCTTGGCCTTTGCTCCGCTCTTCACACTGCATAGGAAGTGGAGTATTTAGGCGCTAATCTGATGGCATTCCTGTCGTAGTAGTTCATCTGGGGACGCTAGGATGACAAGCCCAGGTGCTTAATGCACACGGGCCATGCGTTCTGCGTCCGTCTGGTTTCTCTCCTCTGTCGCTCTGTTCTCCCTGGGCTGGTCTCCTTGCAGCGTGTCTGCCCTGCACGCGCTGAGCTCAGGACCTGGCTCCCTGTCGTATCCTTTCTGTTGCAAACTCTTCCCCATCCCTCATCCTTGGTGAACACTCCAGTCTCAGCCCAGATGTCACTCAGGGAGGTATTCTCCTGGTCCCCTAGCTAGGGGAGGTCCCATTATCATACCTTTCCATCACACCATCTACTTCTTTTTAACACACACACACACACACACACACACATACAAACTGCAGTAATGTCTCTTTCTGTCAGGAGCACGTCTGCCTGCATCTGCTTCCCAAGTGCCTGGCACGCGGTAGACAGTATGTCTTTCCACTTACTTTTAAAAGTGGATAATAACTACCATTCGGAGTTACTGCGTGGTTGACAAATAATGTCATGCAGTCTCTAGCTTAGTCCATGGCACATAACAGACACATAAGTGTGCACGTGGGTAGAAATCAGTAGGTTTTTTATAAGGTTACGGGAGGCTAGGTAGAATGTTCCTTTATTTGAGAGACAGTTTATATAGTGGAAGAGAATAGGGCCACAGAGTCAGAAACACCTGGCATTTAACTAGCTCTGCCCTTGTCATTAACTTCTTTGTAACTCAGTTTATCCATTGGTAATTCCCATGTCGTAGGTGATGGCGAAAGTTAAGAGAGAGACTGGGTTAAGTGCACAGTATAGATGCTGGTTCATTATTGGGTCTTCATAAATAGCAGAGTTTGTATTTTTTTAAGTTAAAGATTGATGATCTGACATAAATTTCTCATTAAGAAATATTTGTTTATTACTCCAGCACTTATTAATGTCAGATCACCTTCTAACTCTGTAAACTCTTGTTTGCTCTGAATAGAATCTAGCATTATTTTCTGATTCTGAAATCTGTAACTGAATTAGTTTGATTTTTATAATTTTTTGAAGTGAATTATCACTATTTCCATTTTTAAACACAGGATTTATTAGTCTTGTATTCCAAAAGTAGCACTTATTTAAAAGGGACCATTTTATTTACGTAATGAATTAAAATATTTATATAATGGGCCTCAGATGCCAGATTTTAAAGAAACTCAGAAAGCTACTTATTAAACCAATTTTGTTTCCTTTAGTAGCTGAAAGAAAACAGTTTATAGATAAATAAACAACGTATTTGGAGTATGAGAAGTTGATAATTCATTTGACTGGACATAATTGAAGTTACTTAGCTGTAGATAACAATTACCGTTTTATAAAAATCAACACTGTAGAGTGGTAAAAATGATAGAAATTTGCCCTTTGATCCTGATATTTAATTTAAATTACATTCTGTATTTTTAATTGGGTTTATAGAATTATAAAATTGTATATGTCCTAAGGTTTTTATTCTATTAAACGGTATGTAGCTTGAGTGATTGTATTTAGGTAATCTGGATTTTAAAGAGACCTTATTTTTATGAGAATTGAAACCATAACTTATAAATTGCTCACTTTTTAAGAAATAAATATCAGAGAGATGCAACTTTATATTTTAATCTTTTTTTCTTTAGAAGCAGCATTAAGAGGTCTCCTGGGAGCCTTGACAAGTACCCCGTATTCTCCCACCCAGCACCTAGAGCGAGAGCAGGCTCTTGCTAAACAGTTCGCAGAAATTCTTCATTTCACACTCCGGTTTGATGAACTCAAGGTGGGATTTTTCTGCTGGCCCTGAGTGTATGAAAATCACGAGTCTTTCAGTGAACACTAGGAGGAAATGCCTAGAGACCTTGTGAAAATGTTTCTAAATTATGTCTGATGTTCCTGAGGAAGTATGGAAAACTGCATTTAAAAATTACAGCAGGTCTTTCAATATATGCATAGCAAATAGCAAATGACCCAATATTCAGTCTTAACTTCATTTAAAAAATATTTCTGAAACAATATTGACCTTCTCTGATTTTTTCCTCCTCATTCCCAGTTTATTTCAACTTTCTTTTAGATAACAATGTTAAGATATCTCCTCTCTCCTACCATTCTGCCCACCCCCCTTCTACCTGTCCACCTGCCTACCTGTCTCGTGTTGTTGGGAGGAGGGAGTGTAAAGACATAAGTACTGGATTCCTGTCAGGACACCTGTGTTCGGCTCTCAGCCCTGTCACAGTAACCAGTTCCAAGGCCCAACCTTTGACTTTTCAGGGTCTTCAGTTCCCTTGCCTAGGAAATGGAAGAGCTGAACTTCTAGCTTGAGCACTTTATGATTGCATCTTAGACAACTATTTTCTTCTATTAATACTTCGAGCACAGATGACTTGTCTGTAAAATTTGGGAATTATACTAATCATGCTTAAGAAACAGTCTGTACAATTCTAGATGTTTGGTAAGGACCAGGTACGGTATTACATAATTTAAATCCAAAAAACCATCTTGGATGATGCCAGTTTTAGTTATTAAAATGGTACTACAAATTGGGAATATTACTTAACTAGTTAAAACTGTGTTTAGTAGAGTTTTCAATTAATGTTTATATTATCATGTAGTACATAATACATTTTTCTTTCAAAATGTCTTTTTTAGATGACAAATCCAGCCATACAGAATGATTTCAGCTATTACAGAAGAACGTTGAGTCGTATGAGGATTAATAATGTTCCAGTGAGTTAACGCTTTGAATTAGGGGTGGTGATAACTCCTCTCTCCGCCTGTTCTGTTTATCCTTTTATTTGTTCATTCACTAAGTCATTTCAATAAAGTTTAGTAATTAAGTCAGTAATTATGAGCACCCACAGCTGTAGGAAGAAAGAGCAAAGTGTAGCAAACATTTTGGTGTTGACCCTTTTTTCCCACTTTGTCTCTTAAATTCCTACGACACCTTCAGTAAAATTAGTTTTTGTCTACATAAGATGGACTGTGTGTTCTTGTTTTAATGGCACGATGAGCGTGTGCATCAGTGGTTGTGAATATTCTGTCCCCGCACTCTTAGAATGGAAAAATTTCGGAGAGAAACTGGTGAGGATAGGAGGAGTCCCAGCGTTGGTGTGGTGGGCTTCCGGGGGGCTGGTGGGCTTCGAGGGGGCGGTGGGCTTTGAGGGGTGCTGCACCTGACCTGGCCGTGGGAGGAGTGGGCTCTGTGCCTGCGTCTGGGCATCTCTCTCCATTTGAGGCTCGTGAGCCGCTCAACTTCTTCTCATCTTAAGCTGGTTAATGCCGTTTTCTCCCTCCGAGGAGTCAGAGACCATAAGTAAAGCCTTAAAAAAGAGGGAAGTATTATATTTTTCTCTGGGTAATTTGAGGGACCTACATCATGTGAAAAATAGAGAAATTTCTGGGATCAGCCCTAGCCACTAGTAGATAGTTTAATAAAGAAATGCTATATGAGAATATAAAGAGTGGTGAGTAGTATAAGGGTTAAAAAAAAAAATACCAAAGATCATTCCCTTTCTTCCACTGAGTGAGTGTTTCCTGAAGCAGCTGGGGGAGGGCCGTCTCTTCCACAGAGCATCGCTTGCGTGTGTCCGTTTGGTTCTGCGTGACTGATTCCTTCCGTGAGGCTGACCTTGTCACCTGTCTTTCTCATACCTACCGTGTAAAACAAAGGGAAAGCAGATCCCCAGTCCTTGGTCACAACTGTCCCCTATCACTCTATGTTAGAGACCTGCAGTAATCCTAGCCAGGCCCAGGCGTTGTCCAGTGAACTCTCTCCGACCTCGTCCCCACTGCATCTGCTGATGCCTGGGTCCCAGCCGAACGCCTCACCCTCCCTCGTTCTGGCTTCATGCTCTCGCAGCAGAACTGGTTTTCCAACCTGGAGTCTCTTTCTTTTTGGTACAACCTGCCCATCATCATCACTTAACTTTCTTTAGAAAATTGACTTGTCATTCCTTCCTTCTAACACTGTACGTGGTTCCCCGTCACATAGAGAAGAACCCACGCTAGCAGTGAAGACCCCCTGCACTCTGACCCTGGCCCCCTCTTCCAGCCTCATCTTTCCCTAGTCGCTGCCCGTTATGCGGAGTTACGTGGAGTTACACTCTCCTCCCATCCGGTTGGAGGGCCTGCACACCTGCCCGTCCTCACCTGCAGAAGTCTGACTCTTCTATGGGTCATTCTTGGTTTCTTCCAACCTAACGTCAGTCTTCCTTTCACCCCCCTCTTCAGCCATCACCTCTCGGCATGTTATCGTGGGTAATGTGTGTTTCTAGTGGAGGCAGCATGCAATGTCATTGTCATCTCCCTGTCTTCCATAGCACGTAGGGCAGTCCCTTGTACACAGAAGGCAGCCCGTCAACGTCTTATTTAATTGTTTAACATCACTTGGATATTTTTTAAAATGTTTATGATACCATTTTTAATCTTTCTGTTCTTAAAGAATATTTAAGTATTATGTGCACTTGAAGGTCTAAAATATAAAATTGAAGAGTATTAGGTTAATTTAGCGAGCAATGACAAGACAGTCACTCTGCCTAGGTCCTTTTACACTTGAGATCATGAGATCACATTTAATCATTCATGAACTGATATCAGATGCTCTTATTTTCTACACAGGCAGAAGGAGAAAATGAAGTAAATAATGAATTGGCAAATCGAATGTCTTTGTTTTATGCTGAGGCAACCCCGATGCTGAAAACCTTAAGTGATGCCACCACCAAGTTCGTGTCAGAGGTGAGTGTCACGTAGGCAGCTACGCTTTGCTTTGCGTTGTTCCTCGGCTGCCTGTCTGCAGACACGATGGTCGCAGCCAGTCCCCCGCCCCCCGGCGCTTGGCCCCGCCTCTGCGCTAAGACGCCTGGCACTGGCGCTGGCACCGGCACCGTCCCTGAGGTCCACATGCGCACGGCGACCCTCTGTTTGCAGTTTGCCTCTGGGTGTGCAGCTGACACCTCAGCAGTACTGTGACCAGACCGAAGCCCCCATGTCCCCCGGCCCTGCCCTTTCTTCGTTGGTGCTGTCCCGGTCACAGTGCCGCCGTGCAGGCACACCTCGGCGCGGGTGCTTCCTGTCTAGTGAACTGTAGGCATGGCCTCCGCCAGCAAAGGTGACAACTCCTCTGGGACCGCACCCGCGGCGTCCGTCTGCTGGTCCGAGCAAACAGCTTAGGGCTTAGTGTCCTGAAGTCCTTCCTTACTCCACCCCGACGCCCACCGCATCAGTCTTCCTTGCCCCCGCGTCAAAGTAGACGCTGAATCTGAAAACGTGCCCCGTCTCTTGCTGCCTCTCTCCGGGGGTCCTGCGTTCGTGTTTTGACTGTTCTCACTTCCTGCACTCCCGTCCCAGGAGAGTCCTGTCCCCAGAGAGCAGCTGAGTCCTCTTCCCTAAGCGTGAATCCCGCTCCCTTCCTCCTGCGCGCGAGGCGTTTCCACGACTTCCCTTGCACTGGGGTGGCGTCCGCAGCCCTCCGGCCGGAGGCCCGTCTGCACGCCGCGTTGTCCCCGCCGCCTGGCTTGCAGCTGTGTCCGCAGAGCTCAGAGCAGCCTCTAGGGTCCGTCCAGCACGTTGTTCTCAGAATCAGGAGTAGGAGCCAAATTTTAAAAGTTCCCGATCTTTCATTTTATGCTAGGTTTTAGGTTATACTTAAGTAAAAACTCACTCTCTTTTTTTTTGTTCTCCATACACTTTTACAGAATAAGAATTTGCCAATAGAAAACACCACGGACTGTCTCAGCACCATGGCCAGTGTCTGCAGAGTGATGCTGGAGACGCCGTGAGTATCAGCGGATCTTTCCAACTCTGACGACCCTGTCGAAACGGTCGTCCAGATGCAAATGTGTCAGATTGGAACGTGGAAATGAAGTGCACCCCTAATGTTAGGATGTGAACAAAATTAAAGTGTTTTGGCAGCTCAGTGTAGCTTCTGGCGAAGTGTCAAGT
Organism: Macroglossus sobrinus; assembly: GCA_004027375.1. Classification (NCBI taxonomy): domain Eukaryota; kingdom Metazoa; phylum Chordata; class Mammalia; order Chiroptera; family Pteropodidae; genus Macroglossus; species Macroglossus sobrinus. Next base: position 16,414 of record PVKZ01003946.1, on the reverse strand, counting down.
ACTTGTGGTTTTCAGGCACCACAGACCAGTCTGACCGAGGCTTCAGAATGGGAATTTGGGGTGCTCTTCTTGGTGGGGGTGGTGGGGCGTGGGGTGGAGCTCTCAGGCTCTTCTGGTTCTGCTTCTCATAAACCTCCTCCCTCCTGGTTCACTGAAGAACTCGCTAGAGGCCCGGAGACGCCTCTGCTTGTCTCTTTCAGCATCAGTGCTCTGTCTTCATTGTGTTCACCACTCACCTGAATCCTCCTCTGGGTTTCTCCTCCCTCTCACGTCACTATGACGTGTGCTGCGGTGCTGTCTGGCTGGGTTTTGCTGTCCCAGGCGGAAAGGGTCCCTGTCGGGTCCTGATTAGTATATGGTTTTACTAGTTAATCCTTGTGTGAAGCTTCGTATTTTCCAAAGCACTGTCGTCTGTACCGTCTTAGTGGCAGTTCTCACGAAGCAGGGGCCCCCGCGGGAGCTCGTCCGGGAGGTTGGGGTCCTGGGGAATGAGGGCCGTGCACGGCGGCCGGCCCCACGCGCCGCGGTCTTCATCCTGGCCCTGGACAAGTCCCGCTGTGCCATGCCACCTTCTGTAGAGACAGAAGTTCAATTTCTTTTTTCCAGATGAGAGAAGAATACGACTGACATAGAAAATTTAAATTTCATAATACAATAACGTGTTTAGATTGAGTTAGCCCCTAAATAGCAGACATGCTCGCTCAGTTAAGCTAGTGAGATTTTTCGTCGTGTTGCTGATGTCTTTGAGTTGATCTCTGCCGTGCGGAAGTGGGGGTACGCTCCAGCGCAGAGGCCCGAATGGGGAGGTGGGGGCCACTCTGCCCGCCTCCCTTCTCTGCGTCCCTTTGAAAGATGAACCGGGCCCATCTTTCAACTGAGAGTGGAAGCAGCTGGTAATTTGTAATGTGCCTCATCTACCCATGTCTTTTCTGCCCTCCAGGGAATACAGAAGCAGATTCACAAATGAAGAGACGGTGTCGTTCTGCTTGAGGGTTATGGTGGGCGTCATAATACTCTATGACCACGTACACCCCGTGGGAGCGTTCGCCAAAACTTCAAAAATCGATGTAAGTTGCATCGTTGTACGTAATTCCCAGTAATTTCCCAAAATGGGAGTCACAGGCTTCAGCTGAAGAGCAGCAGGCTGTGCCAGGCCACGGAGCTGGGTTTTGTGGTCTGTGACAGCGGTGGCCTGGGTCTCCTCCGCGCCCTCACGGTGCTGCCCGGGGCCGTGTGGGTACAGGGGCTGAGCGAGGCAGCGGTGGCGTCCCACAGTGTCCCGCGTGGGGTCCCTCTCTCCTACGTGATTCTTTCACATACTTGGCAATATAAATAACCAGTCCTAAGAAATTTTTTTATTGTAGCATTTCATTGCTTTGGCCAAGGGCTATTTCGAACAAAAGATTCCTTTCCAGAGGTATCCTGGAAGTCAGTAGAGTGCCCCAGTGAAAAAGTTGAAGACGACACGTTCCCCGCACCCCTCATTCATAGTCCGTGGCTATAGCCTGGGCTCGTCATTTCTTTCTGCCCCGGGCAGGCACATCCGGTTCGCAGAATCGGGGCCAGTGTTCGCTGTGAATTAGCTTCTGGTCTCCCTTCCACAGCTAGTTCAGCCCTGAGCATGTCACGTCTAGACTCCTGGTAGCCAGTCTGCCTGCCTTGATGCGTGTGCATCCTGTGCGAAGCGACACGAGTTACCGTGTATCGAGTGATTGCTGTGCCCAGGAATTTACGTCTGTTCTCCCACGTAGCTCTGAAATGCTCCTAAGATGCATTTAGGGACAGGAAGGAATGCAATTGCTAGCGAATGGGAGAGTGGGGTTTTGAACCCACGTCTCCATGGCTTCCAAAGCCATGCTTCCTCACAGTGGTCAGGCTCGTCCTCCCCCTGTGCCATCCTCACTGAGTTGTCCCCTCTCGAATAGCCTGTCTCAGGCTCTGCTGCCGGCCTCATCCCTGCCAGAGAAGTCGCCCTGGCTTGCCAGGCTTTCTGTAAACTCTGATGCGAGTGATTTCGGCTCCGCTGATGTCGTCCTCTGCCTGCGGCATGCGTGGTGACCTTTGTCCTGGTGCGTGCCTGCCGGGAGAGCGCCCCTTCCTTGCCACTGCGTCCGTTCTGTCCTTTGAAGAGCTGCCCGACACCCTCCCGAGCCTTGCCTCAGCCGACGCGGAGCTTTCATTGCGGGGTGTGGGTGGCGTTTCCCTTCGACTGGTTTGATTCTTACAGTTTTGTTTGACCGACGAACTGAAAATAATAACAGTTGGGTTGTTTTTTTGTCCTGTTCTAAGAATAATTACATTTTTTAGCGTGTAATTTCTCAGGAGTTCTGTAGTCGTGCTGTTTTAATTATTATTATTTTGAAAGTGAATGTGAGATGAGAAAACAGAAGTTTCACCTTTTCCGTTTCCTCTTCCCTTCAGATGAAAGGTTGTATCAAGGTTCTTAAGGACCAGCCTCCTAATAGCGTAGAAGGTCTTCTCAACGCCCTCAGGTGTGTATATGCGTGTGCACACGCGGACCGGGAGGTACGCGTGAGAACGTGCTGCAGAGTACAGACGGTGCGAGGTGTGACTGGGACGTGCGAGTCAGACGCGTGCGGCTCGCGTCTGGCCTGCTGCGCGGTGGTCTTGCCTTCAGACTCCGGTCAGTTTATGGCGTGCGTGCGCGTGTGTGTGCGTGTGTGTGTGTGTGCGCGCACGTGTGAGTGTGCACACACCAAGAGACGGGGAGCTTCATTTCTTTGCTAAAGAGTTTAGCTTTCACTTTTGGCCCCTCTTGAAGGAAGGGTTGCTTTTTAAAATTTTTTTTTAATGAAAATAATACATGCTCATTATAAATAAAATCCAGAAAATACAAATTTAAAGAAAAATCAAGAACTTGTGAAATCTCACTATTTTGAAATAAACCACTATTAATATTTTGATAAATATCTTTCCAGAATTTTTTCTTTACACTTGTATAGTCATGGTTCCCTATAATACTTCATCTTTTTACAAAATAATGACACGCAAACTGTTTCAAAACTGGCTCTTTTCACTTAATATAGGCTGATTACATTCCTGTTCACAAATGCAGATCTCTATTATTCTTATTTATTATAATACTTCATGTAATGAAAACAAAACAGACAGTCATTATTTGATGTCTTTTCTCAGCTTAGACTTACTTGATTTAGTTACTAAAGCTCCTAAATATGCTGGAATATTTTTAAATGGAAATCCCAACAAATCATAACATCTTGACTACAGAGATTTAATTAATAGTGTAATTTAGGTCTACGTTTTAGTATATTTCTTTACCTCGAAGGGACTGTGCTTCAAACATTAAGAACCCGGAGTTCACTCGTATTTTTCAGGATCTAAAGGTGGCCCAGTCTCTTACTTCAGAATTAAGGCAGAGAGGCCGTGGCCGTGCGTGAAGACAGGCGTGAGGCCCCCGCACAGCGGCCTGTGTCTGGGGGACCGGGGAGGGGTTACAACGCCAGTGAGGCAGGGGCCACCTGCTACTGTGAGGTCTTCTTTTCAGATACGTAATGAAAATTAGAAGATAGAAGTTTATTGCAGAGATAATGAACTGTTTTTATTATTCAAAGTGAGCGTATTCTGTGCCTGGTTCTTACTTTTTCACTTGGGAAGTTTTGTAGTGTTAATTGCTAACGTAGTGTTTTTCCATCACTGTGCACGCGCAGTGCAGCTTCATTACGTGGCTTCAGTCATTGCACCGCCCTGTGAGGTGGGTGGCGGGTGTGGGGTGTTGGAAGTGTCCCCATTGTACACTTACCTTAAGCTCTTGAGAGACTAGAAGAAAAAATAGCTAATAAGTGTCAGAGTCTGCTTTCCAATTCAGGGTTTTACTCCTGGGATCCCATATCCTTGATGCTCTGTCCTCGAGCCTTCAGTTTGCTAGGTGCATGAACCTCAGGGCCCTTTGGAATCACCCGGATTGACATGAAAAACAGATTCCCAGAGAGTCCGTCTCTTCGTTAGGTCTGGGGTGGGACCGGGCACCTCGTTTCATTGGCTGGTGCAGATAATGCCAGCACTTCGAGAAGCCCTGTTCACACTAAGGCAATAGTTAGTAACCATAGTTTTAAAGGGAATGTAATTGCACACATAGCTATGTTGCTTGTTTCAAAAGCTTTCCCGTAGTAATTATATAGTACCTCCAACTCACAGTATGTGATTAAGAGAAAGCAACAAGTCATGTCTGCATGTTACAGGTGGAGAAAAGGAACCTGACGCCTTTGATCATAAAAGAGAAAGAACCAGAACTGGGGGTTAAGGTTCAGCGCTAGCTAATGGCCTTCTTTATTAAATTTGAGAGTGACGGTTAAGGATAACTGCTTTTCTTCAATAGAAAAGTCACACACACTTGGAAGAGGACGTTGTGCACAAAGCGAGCTAATGCCCTACCTGTTCAAACGTTATGTTCACGTACGCGAGATGTTATCGGCCCTCTCTCGATGAGAGAGGGTGGAGGTGCAGCACGCCTGACGGGCTCTGCCCAGGGGAGGGTCTTAGTGCGGGAAGCTCACGGTCACCTCCCTCAGAGGGGGCGAGGGTTGCATCTGGGGAGAGTGGGAGTCGCTCACAACTCTTGGACTGTACTTTGTGCAATAGTAATACTTTCAACTACTGCGCGTGTTACTTGGCTCTCTCCACTCTCCAGGTGTGTAAAGGAGAGGGAAGTTTCTTACTTCCTGGCATTCAGTAGGATGATGCGCAGCTACTGTGTACTTTACGTGCACTTGGGAAATAGAACAGAAAGGTTAAGTCTTTGGTACGTCGTCTGTCACTTAATGTAAATGTTCCCTTACGGATTTCTCTTTCATCCTGGCTGCTTCCCTTCTTGTCTTCCTAATGTGTCAGTGCTAACCGAGCACTTACCGTGTGCCAGGCGCTCCGGTAGCTCTTCAGTAATAGAACAGTTCGGAAGTGACTTCTAAGTGAAATGTAGAGAATATGTCAGGTACTTAAGAAGCATATGTTTTTGTCTCTTTACCTCTCTAAGCATTTGAGTTCAGGTATTCAGTTTTTAAACTGATTTGAAATAAACCTAATAACACACAGAGACTGTGTGTGTCTCCTTAAAATGATATATTCCTTAAGGACGACTGACTATATATGTAAAATTGTTGTAAGCCAGATTAACTGACCCGGCATTAAGTTCTGTCTGCATCATCTCCAAAATATGACCCACATTCAAGCATCGAGCACCTGTTTCCTTGCTCCGGTCTGGTCCAAGCCTTGGTCATGTAACCCCTGGAACCCAGACCCCCCGGCTGGTCCCTGTGCTGCTCCTGCTCCCTGCAGCTCACACTCAGCAGCCAGAGCGATCCTTGGAAATATCAGTGAAGTTACACATTGCTTAATACCCTCCACCCTTTCATGGGTCTTAGCACAATCTGTGAACTCCTCACAGTGGCCTACAGCGTCCGCGTGAGCTGGTGTTTCCCAATTCTCAGGCCCGTCTCTGCCCCTGTCCTTTGTCCCCAGGGTTGGCCTTCCTGTGTGGCAGTACATTACCGTCTTCCTTCCTCTGCTGGCTTGTGAGCTGGACTGTACCTGACGCACAGTAGGCCTGCTTACCAAATTACTGCTACTGAAGGAATCAGGTGGTGAATCTTCTAATGAAATAAGAACCACTCCTACTGATTCCTTAGATTTTCTTAATTTGTATTTGTATACTTAAGGCAGAATGCATTGGCCTGGGAGTGATGCACTTAGAGAACTGAAACTTTTTGGGATGTGACAGAACTGGCTTAAAGACAATAAACAGACCAGGGGCCAACAAGCTCTTTTTACAAAGAGCGAGAGAGTAAGCACATATTTTAGGCGTTCGCGGGCCACGTGGTAAGCCGCTCAGCTGTGCCATGGCAGCAGGAAGGTGACTGAGCCCACGGTGAGCGCCGCGGTGTGGCTGTGTGTCAGTAAAGCAGACATTTGAATTTCGTGTAATTTCTACAGCAGTGTGAAGTAGTAGTAGTCTTTTGATTTTTTTTCCCCCAACTGTTTAAAACTATTAAAATGTGCTTAGCTCACAGGCCATACAGAAGTAGGTGACAGGCTTTGGCCCAGAGGCTCTATAATCTGTAGACCCCTGAGGTGGTGCAGCAGTAACTTTCCTCTGAGAAGTTACAGCTCATCGGTTACTTTAGAACCTGACCAGGTCGTTTCGACAGGGTGGTTCTCAGTTCAGCAGCTGTTGGATGTTCTGTTTCAAGGATGGCGGGGAGGCCAAGCGAGCAGAACCGGGGCCGGGCTGAAGCCGGAACCAAAAGGCATAATTCTTTGAGCAAGGATTGCTGGCCCATGGCTCGGCTTCGCACACTGTAGAACCTGATGCAGATAATGTGTGGTTTTAATTTCCCCAAATTGCTGTTTTTCACTTTTTAGGTACACAACAAAACATTTGAATGATGAGACTACCTCCAAGCAAATTAAGTCCATGCTGCAATGACACTTCCGGAATAAGCACCTGCTGTAGACAGACAGTATTCTTCAGTGACTGAGAATGCACAGTTTTTTAGTGATTGCAATTACTATCTCATTTACTCTTGCTTTTTATTTCTTTCCTCTGTTCCTCTTCCCTCTTTTTTAATCATGTTCTTGTTCTTAAGACTTCTTTTCTGTGCCAAAATCAGTAAAGTTATACTCTGAAGGGATATTGTCCTTTCAAACAGGCCATCTAAGGCAGCTAATTATGCATTGCATTGGGGTCTCTACTGAGAGAAATTCTGTGACTTGAACTAAATATTTTTAAATGTGGATTTTTTTTGAAAACTAATATTTAATATTGCTTCTCCTGCATGGCAAAACTGCCTATTCTGCTATTTAAAAACCCTCAATGACTTTATTTTCTACTGCCGCTTTTTTCATGTGCAGCCAAATTGAAAATGTTTAAATTAACTGTGTTGTACAAATGGTACCCAACACAACCTTTTTTTAAATTAGTAAGACTTTTGTTTAAAGTTTTAAGTTTGCATTTTGACTTTTTTGTAAGGATGTATGTTGTGTGTTTAACCTTTATTAACTAACGTTAAAAACTGTGATGTGTGCGTAGAGTATTACGTATGCATGTTCATGTTTAAAGAATGGCTGTTGATAAAATAAAAATCAGCTTTCATTTTTCTAAGTGTGTCTGGTTTACTGATGTTTTGCTTCTAGGCTTTTTCCCATGTATATTTTTCTGCAGTGCACGTACGTACACGTGACATAATTTTCTCTTCTTTTAGGGCAGAGCCGGCCTTTATTATAATAGCATGTTTCTTCATTATTGTCTGTGCGCACAGTTTTAATTGCCTTTTAAAGTCTCGCCACGTGCGCCGAGGCCAGCGACCATGTCGCTGACTTGTCCTCGCTTTGCCCTTGGGCGGACGCAGTCACAGGAGGGAAGCCACGCTTCTGCTTGATGGATGTTTCCGGCAGTGAGAGGAGAGTGGCGGCAGGCGGCGGAGCGCGAGGCGAGGGCGGCCCTTCGCTCGGGGAGGAGGGTGCGGAGAGGAGGCGCTGCTCGGGAAGTCGATGGCCATGGTCTCACTGACGGGAGACCACGAGCACGTTTGTCACCTTACGGTCACACAGCTGTGATCGTGAGCTCTAAACGTGCCGACGGGAAGGCGCTGCCTTCGGGCTGTCTCGTCCCAGCCCGCGGTGGCTGGGGGAGCGGAGCGTCTGAGCTGTGATGCTCGGGGTCGACTACCGACCAGAATCCTGAGCGTGCTCACGACAAGCCCTGGCTTCGTAGGGCCAGGTCAGGACACTGCAGCCCCTTGTGGTGGCATCGCTGTTGCCCTCTCCGGCCTCCGGCTCGCTGTGCAGTCCACCCCCTGCTCGCCGGCCAGGCCCGGCTGCGTGCTGTTTAGCTCGTTGCATGCGGGTCACAGCGCCCTGACTCTGGCCTGGCTGGCCTCTGTGCCCATCATCTCCTTCCTCCCTCATGTCCATCTCACCAACAACGACGCGCGTCGTTCGAGGACCAGCTCGTGTCACCTCCCTCCCAAAGCCTTCGGGATGACATCAGCCACACCCTTCTAGGCATCTTCTTAGTGTATTTTCACGGGCTCAATTGTGAACTCCCAAAAGATAGGCTCCCCCCAAGAACCTGAAAATCTGACCTTATTTGAAAAACGTGTTTTTGCAGATGAAATTAAGGGTCTGTAGATAAGACCACACTGGATTACAACGGGCCCTAAATAGGACAGTTGCTTAGGAAAGAAGGAGAAACAGACACAGAGCAGAAGGCCATGTGAAGATGGAGGCACAGATTGGAGCGATGCGTCTACAAGCCACCGACCAAGAACTGATGGCGGCCACCAGCCTTGCACTAGATTCTCCGGGCAGAAGGAACCAACCCTGCCGACACCTTGATTTCAGGGTCTGGCTTCGAGGAGTGAGAGAATGCATTTCTGTTGGAAGCCACTCGGTTTGTGGTAATTTGTCATGGCAGCCCTTAGACTCACGTACAAGTATCTCATCCCGCACCTCCAGTATCTACAATCACGGGTATCTTTTCTGCTATTCTGGGCACCTGGTTTTCCTCCAGTGTCCAAGGGATCTTGCACCGTGCCCAGATCTGAGCAGGTGCCCAGTGAGGGCTTGAGGGGCGCGATGAATGTGAGCAATGCTGATTCAGCCAAAATAAAGTGACACCGCTGTGGCCTTCGCAGGTGACGTGGCTCTGCATATCGGAGAATAAGTGGGGAAATCGCTAATACACCGGGGTTAGCCAACTAGCCTCTGGGCCAAGCCACCCACCACCTGTTGTGTACAGCCTGTGAACTAAGAATAGGGCTTGCATTGTTAAATGGTTGGAAAAAATCTGAAGAAAATTTCGTAGCATCTGGAAGTATGTGAAATTCAAATCCCACTGTCCCTAAATATTTTGTTGGAGAACAGCCTCACTCGTTTGTTTACATGTCACTTTTGGCCACAAGAGCAGAATGGTATTTTTGTGACCGAGGCTGTATGGCCCTCAGAGGCTGAAACGTTTACTCTCTGGCCCTTCACAGAGAGTTTGCCGACGCCCCTTCCGGTGACAAAAACAGGTTAATTTGAGGACCTAGTGTGACAAGCTCAGTGCTCGGTGTGATAAAAGGAGCCATCCCCGCTGCTAGGAAGCAGATTGAATTTCAGGTCTAATATTTGCCATTCAGATAGCCAAAGAGAACAAATAGATGTCTTCTCGTCTCTCAAGTCAGATACCAATTTCATGTCTGTTAGAATGAAGGGTGATGGGATGGATGGCCATGGGCTCGTCAGGAAAGAGGGCCAGGAACCCTGCTGGTGATCGGAGGCACATGTGACTCCACTCTGTAGCTAAATCTGTCACTCTAAGCCAGCCGCCTTTCAGCCCCTAAATCTAAAACAGCTCTGCCCAGTATCTACTCATTCTACCTGCATGAGTCCTTGCCCTCCTCTTCACAATGCGAGGTGTTCACTGCATCCCATTCTCCATCAGTTACAGCCATGGTCACGTGTTCGCTGCCATCCCCTTGCTTCAGCCCTCGACCTGGACAACAGACCTGAGCAGTGAGTGCTTTTCTCACTCGAGGCTTACGGTATGAGTAGAAGCATTTGTGCTCAAACCCAGCAGGCCCTTTGAGTTGAGATGCCATTCTGGTTCCATCTGAGACTACAGTAACTGCCATTCCATAAATTCTTGTAGAATAATTCCTTTCAGAGCATATTTCAAAATCTTCACATCGTGAGCATAGGAGATGTAATCCAGAAAGGTCTGGATTAAGACTCAGGAAACCCAAGCCATATCAGTTCTTTGAAACTATTTTCCTGATTGGTAAAATGAGGAAATTAAGATGAGAACCTTTGATTCCATGTTGTATTTACACGTATTTGCTGTCTGCAAAAGCCAAGAATAGAGTGAAGCGTTCAAGCAGGCTTCAGAGTCAGTGGACTTCGTTTAGCTCAACAGCTCTTTGGATAAGTCTCATGTGTCCTCATTTATGAGACAGAAAACTCAAAATCCTGTCCTCTAGAGCTGCCTGACGACTACGCTAGGTAGTGCCTGAAATGTCCTGTGCATGCCAGAAGCTCGGGGTCCCCCTTACGACCATCGTGGCATCTGACGACACTAAAGGCAGCAGGTGTTGGGTTGTGGTGCATGTTGCGGTCCGTTTGCCCTGGAGGAGGAGCGCCTGGGGCCAGTTCTACCTCCATCCCTCTGTCCACGAGGCCGTCGGGTGAAGCCGCGCAATGCCAGCGAGCCCTTCGGACATCCTATAACTGATGAATAAGCACGCACTGTGGGAGTCCCAGTTTCCTACGTGGGCAGATGAACTGCATATTTAAAACCAAAACCAGCTGCGGTGAATGTGATCGATCACAGGGACATCTTTATGTCGGTAAATGTTTAGTAAGTACCTGCCCAGAGCCCACGTGGACTGTGTCTCAGGACTGAAGACGGCTGGGTGCCTTGGCGGGTGCGAGCCGCGGGGCCTGGGAGTATGGAGGGCCTTCGGGCAGAGGGAGAGCCACGTGCCTGGAAGCAGATGTCGGCGTGTATTCGCCAGCATGTGGCCTGAACAGTGTATGGACACGAAACACCAGGATGTTTCAAGGACTGTTGTTTGAAAAAAAACTCCTACATCTGTGGTCCTAGTTGAAAGTCATTCTCACAACGGACCTTTTGTGACTAACATTTGTTTTCTTGCTTCCTGGAGTTTCACTTTGTCCCGCACATTCTGTAACGCCACAAAAATGTGTTTTAGTACGGGCCTTATTCCCATCCATTTGTGTTGGGCACGTGATGGGCTCTTTACAACTCGAAACTCACATCCTAGTCATGGGACATTTTCTTCAATTATATCGTTGGATGACTTTCGCCCCACTGTGTGTGTGTGTGTGTGTGTGTGTGTGTGTGTGTGTGCGCGCACGTGTGCTTTTGTTTGAGAGCTTGTTTTATCCAGATGTTAGGTTTCCTAAACTGCTCTTCTAAATTTCTTACCTCTTCTCTCTTTTTATCTTGTGACTTTTTGCTCTACTTTTTAGGAAATTTCCTCAATTTTGAGCTTCTAACCCTTCCATGGAATTTTTATTTCTGTTGTAATAGCTTTTATTTCTAAGAGCTCTTTGTTCTCTTAATGTTCCTCTTAAAATAGCCCGTCACTGCCAGCATGAACCTGAAGCCAAAACACGTAAGGATGCTACAGGAAAAGAAAATTACAGGCTAATATCCCTGATGATCGTAGATACAAAATTCCTCAACAAAAACAAGCACACAGAATTCAACAGCACATGACAAGAGTCGTACCCCATGATAAAGTGGAATTTATTCTGGAGGTACGAGCATGGCTCATGTGCAAATCAATCACTGTGATATACCTCATTAACAAGGAAGGACAAAAATTATATCTCAGAAGAAGTAGGAAAAGCAGGAGCCCTCTAGATATGATTTGAAGATTCGAGATACAGGGCAAAGTGATTGCCATAAATTTGTCTTCACCCTCAGCAGTTCTCCTGGGTCCTTCCCCGCAACGTGACAGCAAGATCAGGTCTCTGCCGTCTCACGAACTCCTCACCCAGTGTCCCCCACCACTTGTCCTCTTGTTCTACCCACTTTCCCCTCACAGCCAAGGTCCTTAGAGAATCTCTTACACTCTGTGCTCACTCTCTCCCAGGAGTACACGCCTCTGCCCACTGTAGTCTGTGTCCCTGTGAACATACTCCGTGTTGTCACCAGCGACCATGCACCAGGTGACTCCCTCCTTGGAGCTCTCTTCACCCCAGATCCTATGACACCAGGATCTGTGGGGTCTCCTTTTATGGCAGTTTCCACTCTGTCTTCTTCATGGGCTCCCGTCCCCTGTCAGACCCTTAATCGTAGGTGTTAGACAATTATCAGACCTTCCCAGGTTTCCTACATTAAATGTGAAGTCACCCGGGAAGATGGCAGGACCGGGGGTGGACCAGTGAGGGGGCACACGCCAGGGGAGTAGGTGAAGGGTGACAGGAAGATGATGCTACAGGAGAGGGAGGAAGCGGTTTTCCTTTCCCCGATGAAGGCCAGACTCTGACGGTGCATAAGGATCACTTGTTTGCAGGCCTTTTTTGCACAACATGGATGGTACTCGAGGGTGGTATGCTAAGTGAAACAGGTCAGACAGAGAAAGCAAATCCTGCATGATCTCATATGTGGAAGATGAAGCTGGACTCATAGGAACAGTAGAATGGTGGTTGCCGGGAGCTGGGGAGTGGGGGGAAATCGGGAGATGTTCGTCCAAGGGTACAAACTTGTAGTGACACTCTCTGGGGAAGCTAATGTCACCCAGGTGACTATAATTAATAATACCGCACTATATACTTGAAGTTGTCATGCAAATCTTAACTGTTATCGCCACACACACAAAAAGGCAATTGTGTGAGGGGATGGAATTGTTAACCTAATTGTGGTAATCATTTCTCAATATATGTCTTTCAAATCATCATGTTGTACACCTAAACTTATATATCTTACAATAACATATCCAAAGAAAGCCAAGGAAAAATAAAACAATAAAATGTAGGTTCCAGGCTCCTCGTCAGAGAGCCTGATTCAGATGATACACAGTTTAGTTGGGATTCTGAGTTTCAACAAGCATCCCAGGTGATTCGGAGGCAGGGGGTACCCAGGCCACCCTGAGGAAAGCTGCCACAGCTGGCCTGGGGGCTGCAGGTGCGGGGCGTGAGAGCCTCCTGCAGGGATGACCCGGCTCCCCTGGCCCGGCTTCCTCCCACCCAGACATTCTACACATCGCGGATGACGATAAACAGAAAACCTTTCCAGAAGGTGAGTTCAAAGCTGGGCAAGTTCTCAGTCTAGACCCCAGCCACACTGAGCCTCCATCTGGGTGTTAAATAGAAAGCTTGTGTGTCTCCCCAACTCCCAACCAAGGGTGCTGTGAAGTCCCAGTGAGGGCTCAAAACTGTCGTCGGTGAGAAGGGTGCAAGGAAGGTTAGGTGTATGTTAAAAATTCACGGGAGTAGCTTTTAGTTCGACAGCAAAGTTCTCACTGAAAGGTGACTTTTGAGCAAAGACTTGACGGGAAAAGATTTTAGGTAGAGGAATTGGCAAGTATGCAAAAACCGTAAAGGGAGAAATTCCCGGAATGAGAACAGGCAGAATGAGGCAGGAATCATTGGAACATGAGGGCAAGTTGGTGCAGATGTTGCTGGTAATTGCTCTGATCGTTATTACTTTGAAGTGGGATTAGCAGCTACTGGAGAAGTATAAGGTCACCAGTGAGATATCTGATGCATCCTTTGAAAGGATGCCTGTGTTTGCTGTGGATAGGTTGACACAGTGAGGCAGTCAGGGCAGAAGCCGGGATCTCTCTAGATGAGAGGTGATGGTGGGTAGGGCAGGGTGCTGGCGCCAGAGATGACGAGAAGCAACCAGATCCTGGTCTGTGCCAAAGAGAAAGTCAATATCTACCAGGTCAAAGGGATGACCAGGTGGTCCCTGTGGCTCCTTAAGCCTCTGACACTCCGAATGAATCAGGAACTTGCTATGAACCCATCAGGGAGCTGACTCTGAAGTGGGTCATCTGTTAGGGAGCGAGCTAAGCGAGGGAAGCCAAGGAGGACAGATGCTGAGAAAGAAAGGTGAGATGGAGGGATCGTGAGTCTTGATAAATGAAGGGAAGCTGGCTTAGAAAGAAAGGTCCAGGGAAGAAATGATAGAGATACATTTGTCACTGTCCTCTTAGTACACTCGTAAGGACAAGCTTGGTTTCCATTTTTAAAATGTCATTGGTCTCTGCACACTGCGGCTAAGTTGGTAGAATCGGGGACCCCATCTTACTTACTAAGCTTTATATCCTTAGAACTAGAATCGAGACAACGTGCAGAAAATGTGGACCCGGGACCGGGAAACGGTAGCTGGCCGATCGGCCGGCTCCGTGAGGGAGAGCTCTGTGAAGCTTGAGTTATTCTGTATGAGAAGGGCGGAGGGGAGAGAGTGTGAGGAGAGCAGAGACTAAAGAGCAACAAGGCAGGAACATAAGATTTGGTGTGGAGAGGAGGAACTGCAAAGGGCGGACGGAGAAGTAGGAGTGAGTCAGGGTGTGGGCGGGGCCCAAGAGACGAGATCTACCTGCACACCCATGAACAAGGCAACCCGAAAAGATAACTAATGGAGCATTTCCAAGAAAATAACGTGTGTTGCGTGGTGGCCAACACCGCCTCAGTTTCCCCATGAAATCTCAAGTAAATCAATGTCACTTACTCTTGGCCACTAATACAAGTGACGCAGAATCTCCCTGTGACGTGTGCAAAATAAAACGACCCCCACGTGAGGTCCTGTAGGACGGGAACCATGGCCGCTGTGCAGACGACACACGAGTGCTGTTGACATACTTTATTTACGGTGGTGATCTTGGTTCTAAACCTTTCATCAGTTCTAAGCCTATCGCAAAAGAAAAAGAAAAAGAAAACCAAAAAACCTCCCCCAAAACAAAGCAAAATAAAACAAAAAACCCCTCAGGTTTCACTGGACTCACATAACTTATCCCAAACAGCGAAGGTACTTTTGTTTGGCTTCTAGAATGTCCAGCGGCAGGGAAGGACCCTCAGAAGGTTGGCGTGTGCAAGAAGGCTATAGGTAACTAAAAGATTTTACATTTCAAGTCTATTATTTTTTCAGTGCAAATTAAACAAAGAAAAACTCAGTGTTGGGACATCTTTTGACCTGGTGGTGTTAACCCAGAAAGCACAGCTGTGAGCTAGGTCCCGAATTGCGTGGTTCCCCAGGTGAAGAATCCAATATTTATGGCTTTCATAAATATTGAAAGGAAGAAAGAAGTGAATAAATGTGTTGTGAAATATCTCAGCTCTTGTTTTGAGTGTCAGTTTTGGGATATTACAAAAAACAAAACAAAACAAACTTGCAAGGTAGTTTCTACTCACAGAGTTCGCCTCCCACAGGCATTTTGCTTCATCCTGTAAGGTACACGTGTCATCACAGTAGTAACTGGAAAGAGAATTGGCTTGGGGCAGATTGTCTTGTCTTTAAAAAAAAATCCTCCTTTTTTTAAAACATGAAAATAGAGATTTTTCTAAGATTGGGTTCCATAACATATGCAGTCCTCAACATACGAGAGGTGTTAAAAATATTAATTTCTATCTGATAGAAGCTCGACGAAGGACCTGGCATTGTACTTGTTCTTTGTCCAAAAGCTCATTTCTATCTTTCTCGCTCATCTCTATTTACATTTGATGTATCAGGTGTGGTTAAGACCAAATATGAGCCAAATACATTATTTTAACAGAAACGAATGAATGAATTAATGAGTCAAAGACTTGCTCAGCCAGTTCTCTCTGTATCAGGAACAGACACTGCTTCCGGAGAACTCTCTCTACTCTGCTCTGGGACAGCCTAGCAGATAGGTGTATAATCGCTGCCTGATTCTGTCCCATAGACTTTGGCTGAGAAGGACACGAGAGCCGAGATTTCGTGATCCAGACAGAACTCAGCTCCACACCCGGTCTCCTGGAAGGGACGAGGGGCCTGTCCTATGGTTATTTGTCCAGGCTATTGCACTGGAAATTGAGCCACGGACCTATCGGTGGAGAGAAAACACAGCAGGCAGTCACATTGACCTGTTCTCTGGATTTTGTCTGACAAACTCAGCTTGACCTCAGGCGGTCTGAAGATCGACCAGAAGGAGCCTTTCTCTTTAAGGCAGAACAACAATCCGGTAAGTTCCAGCTGGGGATCGGGGATGAATAAGAAGAGGAGATGCTGTTACCAGAGCCAGAAATGTTCAGAATGGGTTTGTGAAAAGAGGAGAGGCTTTTTGTCTGTTTGTTTTTTAATTTAACCTCCTTCATTCCCCAGATACACAAATGGTAGCACTTTTTCCTAAAGTTCTCCTTAATAAAGGAGAATTCCTGATAACCACAACATGCAAGCATGGAAGGCTAAGGGATGAAGCTTTGATAAACCTATTTTCCCTCTCTTTTCTGCTCTCCCCACCCCAGGCAACCATCTTGTTTTCTTTATCTCTTTACCTGTGGGTCTGGTTCTGCTTCAATTTCTCAATTCTTTTTTTTTTTTTTTTTAAGATTCCACATATCAGTGAAATTATATGGTATTTGCCTTTCTCTGTCTGACTTATTTCACTTAGTGTGATACCTTCTAGATGTATTCATGTTGTCACAAATGGCAAGATTTTATTCTTTTTCATGGTGAGTAATATCCTATTGTATATGTGTACTGCCTCTTCTTTATCCATTCATCTACTGATGGACACCCAGGTCATTTCCATATCTTGGCTACTGTAAATAAAGCTGCAGTGAACATAGGGGTGCATTTGACACCTCTTTATCCAGGTCCAGTCTTAGAGACTATGTTAATTTGTTCCCACTATTCTCTAATGCCCATTGATCTCTGCCATGGCCCACACTAGAGAGAACTGAG